>MU382651.1:320370-445306 GCA_022495115.1 Xylaria castorea | reverse complement strand
GTTTATTTTAAAAACAACTTTAAATAATATTTATATTTAAAAAAACTTTATAAAAAACTTTTTATTTAATAATATATAATAATAAAACTAAAAAATTTACTATAAAAAATTAATATAAAAAAAATAAAGCAGCTATATATTATTATAATATATAATATATTAGCTTATAAAGCTATAATATAATATAAGCTTTTTAAAAAAAAACGTTTATAAAATATTGTTTAAAAATTTAAAGCTATATAATAAACATATTTTTATAAAATTATAAATATATATAAAACAATAATAGTTTAATATATTAAAATTAAGTTAACAATATTATTTTTAAACTTATATTTTTATAATAAAACAACTGCTTTTAAAAGTAAACTTTTTATATTTTTTAATATAAAAGTTATATAGTTAACTTATAGTTAATTTACGTTTATAGTTTATAAAGCGTAAATAAAACAATAAAAAAACTAAAACTAAAAAAAACTTAAAAAATGCTTTAAAACTTTTTAAATAGTTTAAAACAAATAAAATAAATAAACTAATAATTAAGCGCTAAAAAAAACGCTTTTAAAAAAATAGCAAAAGTAATACTTATTAGCGTGCTTTAATAAAAATAGCTATTTTATAGCAAAAAAACTATTTTTTAAAAATAATATAGTTAAAAAATATAAAAGCTTTTTTAAACATAAAATAATAATTGTTTTTTAAATATAAACAAAAAAAATTAGCTTAAAAGCTTTTTTTTATTAAAAGCAAAAATTTAAATATTTAATTTTGCTATATAAATATATAACTAGCAAAAAAACAGCAGCTTATATAATATTAAACTATAAATTGTTAATTAATAAACAAAAAAAACTAAAAATAGCTTTTTTTTTAATAGCTTTAAAAAGCTGCTAAAATTTAGCAAAAGTTATTAATAACTTAGCTAAATTTAAAACAATTATACGTTAATTTATTAAAACAAAAAAACTAGCTATATATAATTTTGCTAAAAGTATTAAAAGCATTAAAAAAATGCTTTAATATTATTGTTATAAAAAGCAAAATAATAATAAAACATTAATTAAAGTTTAAACTAATAAACAAAAAAAGTTTATGTTGTTTATAAACTAAAGTAATAAAAGCTAAAAAAGTTTTAAAAACTTATAAAAAAGCTTTTTTTTGTTTTTAATTAATTAAGCAAAAAAACTTAGTATATAAAAAAAAGTTTTTATTAAAAACTATATATAATTAAACATAAACGTTTTATTTAATTTAAACGTTTTAATTTTAGTAAAAACTAAAATTAAAGCGTTATTAAGCATAATTTTTGCTTATAATATAAACAAGTAAAATAGCTGCGCTAATAATTGCTTAATAAATTAATTTAATAAATAAAACTAAACAAAATATATATAAAAAGTTTTAAAAAACAAAACTAGTTTTATATAACTTAAAATATGTTAATTTATAGTTTAATTATTGTTTAATTATTTTATATATTAAAAAATTTTTTTTTAAATAATTAACAATTAACTACTTTAAACAACTAATATAAAACTAAATTTTAATTTTAATATATTTAAACTTAAATTATATAATATTAAAATAGCTTATTAATAGCTATTATTAAAAGTATATAATAATTAACGTATAATATATAAGCTTTTTATTACTATTATATAATAATAATTAAAAAATTAGTATACTTTAAAAAATAAACAAAAAGCTTAACTAGCGTTATTGTATAAAAAAAACTAAAATAATAAAAAAAATGTATTTATTATAAAAAAAGCTAAAAAACTATTAGTTAAACAAAAAGCTGCTGCATAAAAAATAGCTAAAAATTATTAAAGTAATTGTTGTATAAAAAAGCAAAAAACACGCGCATAACAATATAAAACTTATAGCAAGCCTAGCTATAATACGCGCATTTGTTTAAACAAAGTAAAATTAGCTAGCAAATTATCGTTTAATTAATTTAAATTAATTGCTTATATTATAGTTAAATTATTTTTAATTGTTTTTAATTAATTATATAAAAAAATGTTTAAAATATTAAAGTAGCTAGTTTGCTTATATAGCTAATTCGTTTATAAAATGCGTTATATAAAATAATAATAATATTATAAGCTTTATTTAAATTATATATATATTAAATATATATATAATATTAAATACTATAATAATATTATATATTATAATAATATTTAAATTTTAATTTTAATATTATTTTATTATTATTATATATTATTATAATATTTAAATTTAAGTATTAATATTAGTATAATATTTAACTTTAAATATTAATACTACTAAATATAGTCTTTATACTATATACTATATTATTAACCCTATATATAATTAACATATTGCAAACTATATACGGTGCGGATAGGATGCAAATTAATGGTCCAAGATATTTGACAACATTAAGGAATCCTGTATAAGGTTTAAGATGCTATATTGATGGGTACATTCCTGCCGAGAACTCCTGGTTGTGGCTCTCTGTGATATTAGTTGAAGTGATCTCGCTGCATACACCCTGTAGATGCTCTGCTTACAGTATCTTCTGCGAGCTCAAATTGCAGTTTATTTGTCACACGAAGAATCTGTGTTTCCCCAGCATCACAGGCCTGGTTATTATTGGACCCATGAGCCTGATAACAATGACAGGCGGTCAGAAACTACTTTCGCCGGGCAGACACACTAACAGTTAGAACCCTGACACTTACAAATGAGCTATCTCTCAATAGGAGAGGGGTTATCTCTTGGTTTGCACGTTGCGAGAGCCATGGTTCATTCGTGAGACCTGGTACGGGATCGTCGTCGTCTTGGTCGTTTGCTGAACTAAGAATGCGATCTGGCACGTCGGGTACGTGGTCATTGCTAAAGACATTCGCCCAGGTCACGCAGACGCATGAGTCTACTATATGCACTACGAGAAACACAAAGACGGCCCATCTAAACATGCTCGACCTCGAAAAGCCGTAAACCGCAGCGCAGCACGAAGCCAGCCGAGCCCGAGGTGAACGTGAGTCGTGACACTGACCCTTCGATCCTGGAACTGATTATTCCTCTCGAACCTCTCAGGGTATGCAATATCATCAAAATATAGAAGGTTCTTGCTAGCGGTGATCAAGATTATCGAATATGCGTATGTAGGTCCCTGTAATCGATCCCACTCGATAAAAAGGATTATTAGCAAGATTATACCAAGTAAGAATTAAACCCATGACAGTACCTTAAGGCCAAATAGCCAACGCTGGGTGGAATGAGCTTTTTTACGATCGTAATTCCAACTTCCGGGATGAATCGAGTTTTCCAGCTCAGAAACTCGGAATTAAAGACTTTTGGAACCATGTTTATCAACGACATACTAATTATGTGGTTGGCGGCAATACTGACAATGCAAGTTGGTCTACTTGCAAAGTACAGCAGGAATTTCGCCTTTAGGTGGTTCATTAGGTTTGTATACGCTACCTCGAAACCTGAGTTTCAGCTTCTGGGGTCGGAAACGCTGATATTGGTCTGATATATAGTAGCCTCAGGCTTTCAGGCCTCCAAGGTGGTACCCGAGCTGTTTTTCGGGAAGGGTAATCAAATCATCAAATCGACAGGCATATGATTGGTATTGTCGTCGTTCTCCGGGCCACCCTCAGCCTCATACGGCGCCATATCTCCCGAGCCTGATCTGTCGTTGATTCCATTGTTTCTTTGTCGCCTGTTTATTCTTTTCAGCTTTCCGCATAAGCTTTGTGTAATTGGTCATACTTCCTGCTCGTCTCTCAATGCCTGCAGATACCGACCAACGAAGGTTGATACAAATGCTATGCGAGCACTGTGAGGCTTTCGATATCCGGGACTTTTCGCCCCGTCGGCAAAAACTCACAGGAGAGTGAGCAAGACTAGACACGAGATATCTTGAGCCTTCAAAGGTGTCGAAAGGCGGGGTGTGCCTTGTAATCTTTTAATGGAGCACGTACGGGAGGGCTGGGGCATGGCGCAGAGCAGACCGGGAAAGGAGCTTGAATTGAGCATCCACGTGGAAACCAACAGCCCCGGTGCGGATGACCTCCGAAAGAACCGACAGGATGGCCTCCGCATAAATAGATTCTTCGTTTCGAGTAGACCCCGGTATGTACCTTACGATGTGGCCACCTGGCATGGCAAATGGTCAATCCATATACGACGATATCTTTGCGTAATATCGGATCCCGGTAAGCCTTCTACTCGGCTACTTGTGGTCAAATGCCTTCTTGTGGCGTCTGACACGCCGTCCAGCTAGTCCAGCGAGAAAGGCAGAAGACGTGGTAGGCCAATGGATAGGACGTGATTTGTCCTCTGACCATCATTTCGAGGCCATCTCCCGCTGGTTGCAGTCGTGCTCAATGCATGATCAATGCAGTCGAACACTGTCTCAAAGAGGATCTCGAATATTTGGGAAGTTCCATTACCCCTCCGATGCGTGGAACTATCGAGCCACGCGAAAGGTATTCGCCTCCGAGAAACTGACGGGCAGCGCGGAGCTTATGTCACCCTGAGTCACCGCTGGACAGCCGATACTGAAAGATGTAAGACTACGGCAGGAAATCATAACGCGCGTCTTGAGGGGAAATCATTTCCTTGGCTTTCCCAAACTATTTTGGATGCCCTCCAGGTTACTGAGCGCGTGGGAGTGAAGTCTATCTGGCTTGATACCCTCTGCATCATCTAGAATGGAGACGGTGGGAAGGACTGGAGGCAAGAGGCACCAAAAATGTCTCAGTACTACTAGTCCTCTCTTTTCACGATCTCCACCGCAGTATCAAGTCCGGCTAGGGGTATATTCGATGCCAAAAACCCCGACAGGGTCCCGCAGAAGCTCGTTAGATTGCCGTATAGAGACTCCAAAGGCTGTGGAAGAGGTCGTTTCTACGTGTACGAGCGCGGAGTGGGGCTCTTCGCGCAATATGAAATGGCTTTGTAAGCCAGTCAGTTTCCAAGTCGGGGTTGGATCTTTCAAGAATGGCTTCTCAGCAGAAGAGTGATCTACTATACAGACTACGGGTTGTTCTTCGAATGCCAGACACATTCGTCCCAGAATGGCGGCCAGGAACTTGCTCAGCCGATATCAACCTCGCAATATGGTCCAGAGGAGATCAATATCCACCCCGAACTGCGCTGGGCACATATTGCTAATACCAGTTCAAACCTGAAGGTCCTTATTGGTCTCGGTTAAACACCGCCTGATGAGCTATGGTATCGTTTCATCGAGTCATACTCATTTCGGGATCCCACGCGTCCTGAAGAAGACCGGCTTATTGCCCTGTCCGGCATTAAGGATGCATTCGAAGAAATACTCCAACAGTCATCGGGTCCACACTGGTCTTTGGAATATATAGCAGGCGTATGGATATCAGATATCCACTACGGCTTGCTATGGTACCAAGAGCAAGATAGCCTGAACAACTCCAAGGTTAAAAATCTTCCTTCTTGGTCTTAGGTGTCTCTCATTGCCAAAGTCGGATGGCCTAGGAGGGGACAAGCGATTACAACAGCATGTGAAATTTCGCTGACAGGACAACCTGAGGGGTACGAGGCTGTATCAGGCGCGTCACAGCATCCTTTCCCGGGCCTTCGCAGTTCTGCATCGTCCCCCAGTCCGATCATCGTACCGCTTACTCTGCACGTTCTCGGAAAACTCATTCCCGTGCTACCTAGGCAAGACCTTTCTCAGAGCGACTGCAACAGGCACAAGGCACAACTGTGTTCGCTTTGCATATCTCCACGAGAAATGTTCACAAGTCAGCAATTCGTCTCGGCAGTTTATGGGGATCGTATGATATCTTCGAAGTTCTTTATTTGGATTGTGTCGGTAAAGGCAAATACCGCCGCGTTGGCGTGGGAAGAATGTATGAGCAAGTGCTTTTAACCGATTTTTCAACGATTTTTCTAAAGTAAATAAGATAAGTTTTGACCTACTATAAGGTTATGTATTGCTTGATATAATTAATCAAGGCTATATATTTACATCCTCAGTTCTGTAAACTTAATAATAAGGTGAAAGCTGTAGTAGCGACTAGTTAATAATCTTGTCCAGATTTCGTGAGGCAAGGGTCACATGAATAACCCCATCCTATGGGTCGTAGTTGGCATGGGAGATTCCATTTTCATATCTAAATGGCAAAAACCCCCAGTCCTAGAGGCTTCCATACCAACTCTTCTACATTTGTATGCGATAGTTTAGTTTCATTATCCTTCGGCCAGAGGTTCTCTGCTTACGAAGTAAGATGACAGAAAACCTAACGTTAAGTTTAGTAGATAGGGTTCTAGGGGAAGTTAGAACGAAGGGGAGCCGAAATAGGCAAATATTTCATGTACTCGGTCGATTTGGGCAACAGTTATTGGGTTAAATAATTAAATTACAACCAGCCCACTTTTCATAAGAACATAGCCCGTAACACTTATTTACTTTTACCATATAGTTATCATAACTACTCATAAACGGTGACAATAAAGATCTTTTAACCGTTTCCATGGTAAGTCGAGGTAGGCTACAAGTAGATGAAGGGCCAGAATGCACCCTAGCGCGGGCTCATAACGCATCATGTGACGCTGCAACTACAGCACAAGTTTGTATTCCGTGCCATTGCCTCAGTACCTCAACTTAAATAAAAACGAGGGCTGCACCATTACAATAAGAAAACAGTACGTATGTGAATAGATTCATTACTACGAGGCTCCAAGTGCTATCGCACCCTAGGTTATGAGATACCTGCAGCACCCCCCTCATAGCACGCGGGACCAGGTGTAGTACACTTGAAATAAAAAACAATGTTTATCCGTAGGCCTCGTTGACAAGCCCACCCGCGCCGGAGCCACCACAGTTATACCGTACACTCTAGATGAACATAATGTGACCTAACCTATCAACATGCACGCAAAAATATCTCCAACCCAAGGAGTAGTGTCCGGGGGTCCTCGATTGACTTCTTCCACCTAACCAAGAAGCATTTTCCGGGGGTCCTCGATATACTCCTTCACCTTGACCAGGAACTGCACGGCTTCCCGGCCGTCCAGGAGCCGGTGGTCGTAGGTCAGGGCGAGATACATCATGGGTCGAACCTCAACCTTACCGTTCACAGCGACAGCCCTGTCCTTTATGGCGTGAAGGCCAAGCACGGCACTCTGGGGCAAGTTGATAATGGGGGTACCCATAAGCGAACCAAAGACACCTCCGTTACTTATGGTGAATGTGCCGCCGGCCATATCCTCGATGGTCAACTTGCCGTCTCGGGCCTACCAACTCAAGTCAGTGATGGGATATTACGCGCGGGTCAGATTGCGCCTAATGGGGGTACTGGGGAAGACACACCTTTCTGCCCATGTCGGCGATGGCCTTCTCGATGCCAACAAGATCCATGGACTCGGCATTGCGGACGACGGGTGTTACCAAGCCTTTCTCTGTGGCCACAGCCACAGAGATATCTACGTAATCCCTGTAGACGATGGTGTCTCCGCCGTTCTCGCCCTCAATGGACGCATTGACAGCAGGGATATCGCGCATGGCCAGTACACTGGCGCGTGAGAAAGCGCTCATGAAGCCGAGCTTAACGCCCGTCTTCTTGAGAACCTCATCCTTGTACATTTTACGCAAATCCATCAAGGACGACATGTCGACCTCGTTGAAGGTGGTCAGGGAGGCGGCGGTGTTTTGAGACTGCTTTAGGCGCTCAGCAATACGCAGACGCATGCGGTTCATCTTGACGCGTCGCTCCTCGCGGCTTCCGAGGACGGGGCCGGAAGTGGTAGCAGAATCCTTAGTAGGCTGCGACCGTGCAGGAGCAGACTCCTTCTTGGGTGCTGGGGGGGGCGGGGGCTTGGAGGATGGTTCTGGCTGGGATTCTTGCTTCGGCTGAGGTTTGCTCTCCTGCTCCGCGGGTGCGGGTTTTGCCTCGGTCGAGGCATCCTCTTTCTTGGTGGCCTCCGTCGACTCGGACTTATCACCACCCTCGGGGGCGCTGCCGGGCTCGATCTTGGCAATCTCTTGATCCACAACGACGGTATCCTCCTCGTTCGCCAGCAACTCTTTCAGGATACCGGCTTCGGGCGCATTGACGGCCACGTCGATCTACGACAACGGAGAATCGTCAGTCAGGCGGAAGGCCTCTCCAGAGAGCTGACAGGTGTGAGAGTGCAGTCATATATTACCTTGTCGGTCTCGATGGTGGCAATCTCCTCGTCCAACTCCACGTAGTCGCCGACCTGCTTGTTCCACTGCTTCAGGGTACCCTCAGTGATGGACTCGGCCATCTGAGGAACCTTGACAACAGTCTGAGCATACGTGCGGACTTGACTCATGAGGACGGGCAGCGGCAGCTGGCTTCGTAGGGGCTGGTGCATGGGCTGGCGCAGAATGCGCGCAGCCGTGAGAAGGCGTCTTGACATCATGGTAAAGCTGTGGTCCGAGGGGGGCGACGGATCGAAAGAGGGTCGATGACTTGGCGAGGAGGGCAAGCGAGTGTGGAGGCGGTGGCGAAACAAGGCTGGTCGAGTCGAAGCAGGCCAAGTAGAGCAGAGTAGAGCAGAACAGCGTACGTGTCTGGGTAGAGAGGAGCACCGGTGCAAGGAAACAACTAGACCCCGTGCCGGTCGATGACGCCGTGTTATGTTATGATATTTTATGTTATACACGAGAGGGGGGACGGAGAAAGCAACTCTAATGGATGGAGCGGGAGTCGTGACTGCGGCTGTACGATGTTTGGGGGAAAAGAAAGGAGAGAAGGATGGAGACAGCTCTACATCCGGACCGGGCAGTGAGGCTATTACGGTTGGAGGTGGAAAAGAATTAACTTGGATTGGCTGTTTTATGCTGTCATGCCGCAGATTCCCGGCAAGCGCTTTCCCCCCCCCCCCTGTCCGTCGCAGCCCGACCGTGCCTTGGTCTGACTACTATGTACTTGAGCTTCGTCTGCCGCTGCCGAATTTACCCGCTGAGATATGAGATAAGTTTAACAGCTGACAGAGGGCTGTAATAGCCCATCAAGCGCAGAACCTACAGCTGTAGGTGGCTGATGAGTGGGTGACCAATGGCCAATGACCAATTGCAAGCTTGTGGATCCTCGCTGCATCACCCCCAAATGTCCAACCTCGACCCAAGCTTTGCATTGGCCGAGCGAGAATAGCTTCAAGAGACGATTTTGCCCTCGCCCGACATCTCCACAATCTGCCCTAATTCCGCGCTCGCCTCGAATTGAACCCGCTACGATCCGAATACAGAGGAGCAGAAGTTGCGCGTGAGGTGACCGGCCGCCACTCCGACACGCGCTCGCACTCGCACTCGCTCCATCGTGCCGTCATAAATAACACCGCAGTCCAAGACTCAGCGACACGACGGAGAGAAAAGGGGCTCGTTTACCATGTCGAACCACCGACAAGCCGCGTTGTGAGTTCGATTAGCTCCGTGCCTGCCTGCCACCCAGCTCTGACCAAGCTTGCCGCTCCTTAGATCTCTCTACCGGCGTTCCCTGAAGCTCGCGCTCGACTGGGCTGTTCACCGACACCTGTGGCGCGGCCAAGCCCTCTATATCCGATCGCTTTTTGAGGCGAACCGCAACATTGTAGACGTCCGGAAGCAGAGAGTGAGCTCGATCCTGCCATTGCGTGCATCACCTGTCCAATGGGCTTGACCATGAGTGGCGACTGACCAACATGTCTACTATCGCCAGGTGCTACTGAACGAGACAGAGAAGCTGCTTGAGACGTGGAAGCACCCCGATCCTTACTGCCACCCGACCGCTCCTGGAGGTATGACATTTATATACCACTGGCCAACACCTGGCGTGCCCCAAGGGTTGATAGCTGGTGACATTCCTGGCTGACAATTTCATCAGGATCGAAATTTGAGAGAAACCTTCCCGTTCCTAACACAGATCGTGAGTTTATGAATAGCTGCTCGGCTTGTGTCGATGCTAACGTGACTACCAGCTCCGCCACCACTGAAGTTCTAGAGGCGAAATGATGATTCCCCTGGAGACCCAAATCACATCGTCATCAACCTGTACATAGACCTTGTAATTTCCGTATAGCAGAGTATAAAAAATAAAATAAATAAATAAAAAGGCTACCAGCTGCACCTCCAAACCTTGCTCCTTGCTCCATCTGTGTACAAATAACATCTTTTGTCCAACTTATGCCCTGATACCGACAGCTGAATTCTCTGTATTCCGATCGTTCAGGTTGACATAAAGTCCGTACGCGCTGACGCGTGACCATTTCCGACAGATGACTGCGCAAATCAAGTCCCTCTACCCCGTGTTTTACCTGTAGGCCTGAAAACCAGCATTGGCAAACTATGCTACTCATTCAACACTACGTTGAACATTATTTCGACTTCCACACTATCAATCCAAGGAAAAGCATGATCACTGAGATGCCGGGAAGCCACGAGTGTTTGTTCAGAATTCTTTATCAATTGTGCTCATTCGTATCCATGTACCAATGGATTATGTGTAATGTACAACCCGTACGCATGAGAAAGCAAACCGTACCCAGCCGTGACCCCGTGGTTCATGAAGCATCCCAAACGACCAACCAGAAAACAGAAATTACCGCAACCCCTCTACAACTCTTGACTGGCGTTCTTGCCGGGCTTGCCAGTCTTCTTAGGAAGCAGGTCTAGAAAATGACAGTTAGCAGAGGCAGTAAAATGGATGGTATAGATAACATACTCGCGTGAATGTTGGGTAGGACACCACCCTGGGCGATGGTGACATGACCCAGAAGCTTGTTCAACTCCTCGTCGTTTCGGATGGCGAGCTGAAGATGGCGGGGAATGATACGAGTCTTCTTGTTGTCGCGGGCGGCGTTACCAGCCAACTCAAGAATCTCGGCAGCGAGATACTCAAGGACGGCAGCGAGATAGACAGGGGCACCTAAAAAGGTGATGCATTAGTACCTGATGGACCAGATCATATGCCCAGATGAAAACTTACCAGCACCAACACGCTGAGCATAGTTGCCCTTGCGAAGCAGACGGTGGACACGGCCGACAGGGAAAGCCAAACCAGCCTTGGACGATCGACTAACGAAGGAATGTTAGAGAGGACCAGACTGTTGAAATCCACGTAATATGGCTGTTTTGGTGTGCTAGACGCGTCGCTTTGGAAGCGAGTAGTAGACCAAGACACACCAGCCAAGGTGACACATGCGCGACGATGCGGAAATGCAAGAGACTTACGATTGAGAGTTCTTGGCACCACTGGCCTTGCCGCCGGATTTGCCGCCTCCAGTCATTTTGACGGTAGTTGAGGGTTGTGTGGAAAGATTAGAAAGTTGTGGTTGATCTGGGCTGGAAATGCTGCTTAAAAGTAGCAGATGTTGCGTGGAGATGGATGCGTTTGCGGTGGTTGAGAACAGATAGATATGGGAGATGGGACGGGAGGAAGACGTCGAAGGTTGGTGGGGGAGGAGCTCTTTAAGTACGCCTAGGTCGCGTCTGCAGAATCAGAATCACAGCTACCAAATCACGGTTTCTGGGATCACTCTAAAAAACCCAGGGGGTGGGTGGATTTGGCACTAGCCTGATTTGGGCTGGATTTGGCAGGCTATCAGCCACATGCTTTGGAGAGCGGTGCACAGGCCAACTATACTACTGTACTGCAGTGCAGTTGCCCGTGGGGGCATTGTACAGAAATAATTACACGCACGCCACTAGTTAGCTTCAATAAGGTGCAACCGTGCCGGGCCAATAGGGAATTCGCAATCATGAGGCTTTGATGCATGCAGCAAGAGGACCCCAAATTTGCGTCTCTCCCGAGATCCCCAGACAAGCTCCCTGGCCTGTATCTACCTGTTTCTGCGCAATTTATGATTGGCTAGCCATCTCACATCCCATGGACCTACCATAATACCTACATATACGTGCCTACCTCCCTGATTATCCCTTACCATTTCGGTGCCTCCATCCTTTTGCTCGTTTTATTGATTTGACTGTTGATTCTAGACAAACTCCTGTCCGCTGTAATCTGATATTTGGCATCTTTCCTCCATGCACTTGGTCCTGTCTGATTCTACTTGTTTTTAATAATATCTGATACCTTATACTTTTCCCTTGGATTCGAGTACAATTTGTACTGACCCTTTACCCTTTTTTTTTTAATTTTTTTTAATTTTTTTAATTTTTTTTTATACCTTGGTGCTATTTTGATCCAGGCAGCCTGAATTCTGATATGGACCTAAAATTTTCGTAACTCTGGGGTTTCCTCTATGTCATTCATTACCTTAGTGTAGCATTGGCGAGGAAACAGGCATATCTCGGGAAGCATAGCCCGAATCTGATTCAACCATTCGTGTGAAATTGGGCTATTGGTTTACTACATAGTACAAGGTGGGAAGTGAATTCATACTAGCAGGGCTCTACCGAGGATTCCCGGGATATGGATGCCGTAGACTATAGTTCTGCATCATGGTATTTGCATGTGAAATTACTGGACGCCTGCCCTGACACTGTCTGAAACGACCGACGAGACCTTTTCCCATCTGCGCACGGTGCTACCGAGTACGAGGTTGATGGGAAAGGCTGGCCAACGGCCAATTGTAGCGCCGGAAACATCGACGTAGGTCCCGGTTGCACAGATCTGGAGATGGATATCGCGATAGCTTCATTTCTTACCTAGCTTGGACTAGTAAGGCAGATAGACAGATCCCGGCTGCGGGAAGCATATACACGCCATAGACTACATGCTACAATGCTACAGGCTGTCGTCTTTAATTGTAGCAAGGCTGAACATACTCGGGAGGCGATCGATTAGAAATGCATACACTCTTAAGACATCATGACTTTGAACTGCTATTGAATCTTCATTGCTAACTGTAATGAACTGATCATTCTGGTGTAAAATGTTGGATCGTGGTATTCACCAGCTAGCTGGGTTAGGCTGGTGGGTATTTGGTCAGTGTGCACGGCAGCATGCACGATCGAAGGTTCAGCCTCTAATGGCGCGAGTGAATCGTATAGTTAATTTATGATTGGCTGTCGTCGTAGCAAATACTTCGCTATCTCCTTTTTGGGAGCAGTTGTTTTGGCCTTGCGGCCTTGTAGGCCATAGTCATACCTCTCCATATTCAAATGTAGATAGACTTGATGGGACGCGTTGCGCGTGTCAATGGCGAAAATTAGTGGGGGTGGAGAGGCATTGGTGCGGTACGAAGATACTTATAAGTCGAGGCGCTGTGATTGGCGGGTGGCAGCATTGCGCACGTACCAGCCCAGCCTTTCTTGACAGGGCAGGATCAAACCAAAATGCGCAACCCCCCCGGCGCGTGCAGCAGTGGCAGTAGCAGTAAATCAGTAACCAAGCTAGCGCGACTGCATCCCACCTACAAAAGGACCTCACCACCCACACCCTTTCTTCCGTCAACTGCTTTGACTTCTCCATCTGCATCCCTCATTCTTCCAACGCGCAACAACAGCAATTCGGATTTCATCCATTTTCACGCATCAACAGCATCTGCATCTGCCACCCACCCGAGTCTCATCCACCAACTCCATATTTCACCATGCCTCCCAAAGCTGCTGACAAGAAGCCCGCCTCCAAGGCCCCTGTTGCCTCCAAGGCTCCCGAGAAGAAGGATGCTGGCAAGAAGACCGCTTCCACTGGCGAGAAGAAGAAGCGCACCAAGGCGCGCAAGGAGACCTACTCCTCTTACATTTATAAGGGTAAGTCGCAGTTCACAGCTAACGCTTTTTTGCCTTTTCTTCCGCATAAGGCACGCAAGCTTTTGCTTGTCACGCGTTTTTAGCATTCCCGGTCTGCAGCCGTGCCTCATCGACCCCACTCTGCATTTGCCATATCTTGAACCACTTGCCCATTCACTAACATTTGTATATTCAGTCCTCAAACAGGTCCACCCCGATACTGGTATCTCCAACCGTGCCATGAGCATCCTCAATTCCTTCGTCAACGGTAGGCAATTACAGTTTTCTTGTAACATGGAGTATGTCTAACATTGTACACCAGACATTTTCGAGCGCGTTGCCACAGAAGCCTCTAAGTTAGCTGCATACAATAAGAAGAGCACCATCTCCTCCCGTGAGATCCAGACCTCAGTCCGTCTGATCCTCCCCGGAGAGTTAGCCAAGCACGCCGTCTCTGAGGGTACCAAGGCTGTCACCAAGTACTCCTCATCAACGAAATAGGTGCTTGTCTGTGTCTGCTTTGTTTGTGTTTTGGGCGTGGGGTTTTCTTTCGCTTTGGCATCATGACGAGACCTGGCCAAAGTCACATCGGGTCCCTACATTTCGGGAGTCTCATAATGCGTTACGGATGGTCTGCTTTTTTCTAGGGGGCAATGTCTTTGCACACAACACGGTCTGGGGTTTGCGGTTGTACAATACACTTTGCCGATAGGGTTTTCGGAATGAGAATCTGGACATGAACAAATAATCATAATTCCCTCTTCGTGTGAACCCAGTGCTTCAATCTTCGCCTACGACTTTGCAAACAGAAACCGCCCTTGTCTGCAACTGCGATTTTTGGTCTAATCTATTATACGAGCCAAGTCGCAAGAATATTGATACCATCTTGAGATAGTCGATAGGGGGATATTTACTCGAGGGGGTCGAATTTTTTATTGTTGCGTTTCCGCTCGAAAATCCGATCTCGCGTGTTGCCTGTGCAGTCCACGCATGCCTGCCCAGGCAAAGAGTGGTCAACGAAAGCAAAACCACATCAAACGAATGTGGTGACAAGAGTCTACCTACCTTGTCTCCAATAGTCGGCATTGAGTTAATGTGAGGAGAGTACATCGGAATGGGGGAAAACTGACAATGAGCTCGAAGGTACCAACTTCAAAGACTATATGTGAATAGCTTATCACACGGAGCTAGATTCATGCTACAATGAGGAATGATTTGCTAACGCCGATTGGCAGGTTGTATTTTCGTCAGTAGCAGATAACATACTTCGCAAATATATGTAATATTCGATCTAGTTCCTATCCTGGGCGTTGCCGCTATTACAAGTTCAAAGTACCGTCTATCCATGAATACACTGGTGTTTTTATGATAAAAATATACTGAAAGTCCCAATGATGCTGCGGTAGGAACAGGTTGGTACAGTTTCTTGAAATACCAGGAAAGGGTTGAACTCCTTTGGCTTGCCATTGTATTATTGATGATGATGATGATGGCACTGACACGAGCGGGCCATGGCTCAGATATCGCCTAGACCCGCCTTGGTCTTCTTGATGACGTGCGTCAACGGCACGATAATGCCTTGGGTCTCAACCGTACCTAGGGACATACCCTTACTCCAGCCCATCTTCTCTAGCATGGTTCTGCCCTTGTTTTCCACCCCAATCTCCGAGGCATGCTGTCCGACAATGTCTCCCTCCCGGAGAACGATAGACGACTTGCCGGTGCGAAATTTGCCGGTACGGGCCTCGGTTCGCTTGAGGATGCGAGCCTGCTGCATTACCTTCTCGTCTACATCCACGCGCGCAAACCATGTCCGTCTCACACGGCCGAAAGCTTGCTCGAACATGGCTTCATTGTATGGGAGCGTGGCTTTTACGCGGTACAGGACGGGATACCTGCCAGTCCCCGCACCAGCCGACTTAGATTTGATGTTAAAGGCATTAGCGATAGTATGAACGATCTTACGGGCTCCCTTGTCGAAGGGTGGTAGGATGAGCCTATTTCTGTTAGCTTGTAATCAGATAGCTTATGTTGAAAAAAAAAACGCACTGTTCTCGGGTGCTGATCATAAATGCCTCGAGTTCGTCAGCTAGGTCATCAAGAGACATGCCTCCCCGGTACTTGACTCGAAGGTCGTGGGGATTACTATTCTTGCCCAGCAAGCCCTGCGATCGCAACTCCTCACGAGCCTTCTTCTTGTCCGCCTTCTTAAAGCGATCCTTTTTTATGGCAACGTTCAGAGCGTCTTCCAACTCCGAGTCAGATTGGCCGAAGGAAATGGGGCCTTTCTTCGATCTTTGTAAGCGAGAAATTTGCATGTCCATAAGATCCAGCTCGTCGAGTGCCTCTGCCATCTTCGTGGCACTTGGAAACTGGCTGTCTCCCTGAAATATCCTGGATTTCTTCGATGCGCTTTTCTTCTTGCGGCGAGGCGCGCTGCTAGCCGCTATCCATCCATCGTCAGGGTAAGCACCGTCAAAAAGCATGACATCGTCATCGCAAAGACCCAGCTCTTCTTGCTTGGCAATCAATTGAGCCAGGCGTTCATCTTCTGACTCGATACGGTGTTGTGCGTCTGTGTCTTCTTCGTCCTCCTCGTCCAGCTCATCTCCTGATTCATCTCCACTAGAAAGCTGACTAGGTATGGCGTCACTATCCGTACCACCCAGGTCACGGAGTATGCTAAAGGAATGAGAACCAAGGCCAAGATGCCCGACATCCTTCTCATTCTCATCATCGTCATCATCGTCATCATCGTCGTCGTCCTGCATGTTAGCTATGTAATCAGCCATGATGGCAGCTTTTTCATCGTCCTCGTCTAGGTTCGGATTCGAGCGCCGTTTTCGGGAGGACGAACGCTTCGGATGATTTGTATCCAAAGGAATGAAATCGGCTTCCTCGACCTTGGAAACCGAGTCAGAGTCAATAGCGACATCGACGGATCCTTTAGCAAGTCGCAATTCTAGATTGATTTCACATGACATAGTAGCATTTCCACTATCATTTCCGCCGACGACGGGTTTTGGTGAGTGACTGTTTTGCTGTTGACGACCAGCGTTTCGACCCTTAAACAAAATCACTTCCTCGCTTGAGTCGGAGCTGACGTCTGATCTGTCGTCTGGACATACGCCCTCTTGAGCTGGCTCATGCTGGGCCATACGGTTGACATCTGGTGACTGGGTACATGACTCGGCGGGAGTGGGAATGTTGGGAACCAAACCGCCGCTTACATCAGGACTAGGAACTGCGGCTTTCGCCTGCATTGATGCATCAGCCTGCTCTGGAAGTTCAAAATCCTCAAGAGGGTCCATAAAACCAGCGCTGATGAAGGCGACAGGCTTATATCTAAGCTTAGCATCGCGGCCCCGAAACCCACGGCGGTTGCTAGCCGTATTCCTAGCTTCTTCGGCAAGGGTATAGCCTACTATGGTCAGCGATAACTAATGTCGACTGGACGAGCCTGAGTGACAAGTACCGTGGGGACGAGCGAAAGGCGAGTTGTCACGTGTACTGGCTGAGCCAAACTTTTGGCGAATATGTTGAGGAGCAGATCCCTTCGCCTTGGGGTGCGTCTTCGCTTTTGTGCTGCTCTTCTTCCTCGGCATGGTAATCGCGATGGTAAACTTGGAGGCCAAGCAACAAGTTCCTATGCGTTACTATCGGTACAGCGACAGGGAGCGCAGTACTGGAGAAAATTACGTGGGGGTATATGAATGACTGGCTGCCAAGTCAGAGGCACACAAGAAGCACATTGCCTCACGACGTATGTTTAGCCAAAATGGTGCCTAGGGGTCGGAGTCGACCAAGTCAGCCGTGGTTGGGATCCCTAACGGATGGGAGTTTTGAATAAGAGAGGCCTAAAGCAAAGAGTCGCCACTCAACGAAGAAAAGGGAATTCCCGGCGTGAGTGACCAGTGACTTTTGCGCTTCTTGAGATTCCTTCAAATCTGGTGCATTAAACAGAGTTGAGTTGAGTCGAGTTATTTGAAGGAACAATTATAGTAGGTCATGAGGTCGAACAAAGGTATAAGCATGTGGGTGCGGGATGACTGACTGACCAGACGGGGGGGGCAAACTTGGGCAAACAAAGCTTTATCGATAGGGGTCGAAACGGAGTAGTTAAATACTGTGCTCTGTACCTACATGTAGGCAGGTGTTCTTTGCTGCTTGTACCTGCTGTAACTTACATACCATTTAGCATACGGTAACCGACTGACTAAACTCCACTTGGCCGCTTCGGGAATGACATCTACAGTAGAGTACAATACAGCGGTAGTAAGTACAGATGAGCCATACAGCGAATAACCATATAGCGCTGGAAGGAGTCAAACCTAACTCGCTGTATGACCCACTAGGTAGTACCAGCACTACGTAGCCGCTATTCCCACCCCGCTCTTGGTACGAGTGACAGTGTATCTGAGGACTCCTTACGGTGGATGCTTTGTCAATTAACGTTACTGTGTACTCCATCTCCCGTACAACATCAAAATCCAATTCGCTCTACTACAGTGCCTCCTACTGTGCGATACATACATATACGTACGTACAGAGTGGGTCTATAATAGGCTTGTACTGTCCTGTAAGTACGGAGTAAGTAGGTACATATAGGCAGCTCACCCCTCGGCTCTCTATATCAACCCCAGCCCCCCTCCCCCATGTTAAAGGTAGGTACCTAGCACGGGAGATGTAGAGCTGCGTGTACATAGGTACAGGTAATGCTCGTCCCTAGCCCAGCCACTACGTCAACTGGTGAGCCCCAGATGACTGATGACATGTTGCTCTCCCAGAACTCCGACTGTTCATCTGACCCGCCCGACCCGACCCTTAGGACCGACCCAGCTTAACAACTTGTGTTCCTCCATCTCTTATCACTGCCTATCTACGCTTCTACTTTCAAGATACTATCGCTCTCCAGCACCTACCTACCTGAGTCTATCAACGCTCGGCCAGGCGGTCAGTCAGCAAGTGAGCGGGTGTCATTCACGCTGGTCTTCACCCGACAGGTGGTTTCTTCATGTTAGTCGCTGGCCTCTGATAGATCTTGTGCTTCTCTTCGCCTCATTCGAATCCTGCCGGTCTAGTAGTCCTCGTATCCCGTATAATACTACAGGACACTCATATACGTGGATATCGTAACCATTACCTCGTCTTTCTATATCGCTATCCACAGTTCGTCTGTACATACCTCGCACGATCAACGGCATCCCTAACGGCAGCCCCAACGGCGCCCGCCCTGCCGAAATGGATACGACGCTCGATGTTGGGCGACGCATCGTCCAGATGTTTTGGGATCCGGAACCTGCCAACGATATTGTCCGCGACCAGCCCGTATGGTGCCTTGGCTGCCGTTACAAGCTAAATAACAACAGCCCTAGCCCAAAGCGCGAGCCCGCTGCCGCTGCCGCTCCCGACCCTGAAGACTCGACCAGAGTGGCCGACCCAAAGCCTGCCCAGCTTCCCGAGACCCCACCCGACTCTACGTCGAGTAGTTTCGACGAGTCCTTGGCTTACGAGGAAGCCCCCCGTGATGGCGGCTGGCCTCCGGCCTTCCTCGATGACTTCGAATCCAGGATCTGGATGACATACCGCTCCGAGTTCGACCCTATACCAAGGTCCCAGAATCCCAAGGCACTTGCTGCCCTGTCCTTCTCCATGCGGATCAAGACTCAGCTGTCCGACCAGGCCGGCTTTGCCTCGGATAGCGGCTGGGGCTGTATGATCCGGTCGGGCCAGAGTCTTATCGCCAATGCCATGGCCATGCAACGGCTAGGCCGAGGTCCGTCATGCCACGCTTCCCGAGTACCGGAACCCACCGATCACTGTTGCTAACTTCTGTGCAGCATGGCGACGGGGCATGCGGGAAGCCGAGGAGAGAAATATCCTAGCCCAGTTCGCGGACGATATGAGGGCCCCCTATTCGATACACAATTTCGTACGTCACGGCGCATCAGCCTGTGGCAAGTATCCCGGTGAATGGTTCGGTCCTTCAGCGACAGCCAGGTGCATTCAGTAAGTAGCCAGGTTTGTCTCCTCAGTATCGTCGTAGCTGCTGACCGCCCGTCTCGCTATTAGAGCCCTCACCAATGCCCACGAGTCGACTCTCCGCGTTTACTCCACAGGTGACGGCCCCGATGTCTACGAGGATAATTTCATGAAGATTGCAAAGCCCGACGGCACCACCTTCCACCCCACCGTCATCTTGGTTGGCACGAGACTCGGTATAGATAAAATCACGCCCGTATATTGGGAAGCGCTGGTTGCCTCGTTGCAGATGCCACAATCCATAGGCATAGCCGGGTAAGCAGTATCCAAGAGAGTATCTAGATATTATTCCGTGTAATCTAACCGGTCTGTGTAGCGGGCGTCCTTCCTCGTCACACTATTTCATCGGGGTTCAGGGTCTCCACTTCTTCTATCTAGACCCCCATTACACCCGGCCCATCTTTCCGTACCGTGAGGACGTCAACCAATACACCCAGAACGAGATCGACACCTGCCACACCCGGAAACTGCGCCGCTTACACATCAAGGAGATGGATCCCAGCATGCTGATTGGCTTCCTGATACGGGACGAGGAAGACTGGAGGGACTGGAGACGGAGTGTGAAACATGTGCAGGGCAAGGCCATTATCCACGTGTCCGACCATGATCCCGTCGCCCACATGAGTGAGCACGAAAACGTCATGGATAAAGTGGAAACACTGAGTGATGAGGAGGACGAGGGGGATGTTATAAAGGACAACATAGAGGAGGGCCAAGATGCATAACATGGGGCGAGCCGGCGATTTGCATTTTCTGAAATATACCATAGGACTGGACTAGGCGTTTTGGGTTTGGAATGGTTTAACCATGGTGGCAGGGAGCCGCGACCACGACGAGATACTTCTGAATATCAAACCGTCTTGACAAGATGCGGACGGTCCGAACGTTCTCAGCTCTTGTTCAGGACCTTCCTAAGGAATTCGTGGCTGGGAGAAAGCATTATTTCAAGTTCATATGCCCCTCGGGCCATCTTAGCTAACATTCCCAGGAGGGCAGGAGAGCTTAGAGGAAGTCAGTATGGCATCGTTTTAGATCAAACTACGGTGCACCCGGTAAACGGATGTGATCAGATGTCGTCGGAGTCCCTCCACAGGCTAGATTGCCGATCTGCCGCACTTCAGTATACTCAGGGGCCTGCTTCTCGCCAACTGGTATGCTGGGAGTTTCGTCGTTGATCTTGTGCATGGCACTGGCGGCAATGAACAGGGTGCAGCAGGTGACACCCGGCCGGGTGGCACGGTGTATCCCAGATAACTTTTCAAGAAACAGGTTGCCCTGCCTAACAGGTACCATCACCGTTTCCCCCCAGTCGACTTACCAGACTTACTCGTTGGCGAGATAACCTTCGGAGTAGCGTGGCCTGGGTTCACTTTGATATGCTTGAAAAGCCCCCCTTTTGAGTCAAATGTAGCGCGACAGGTAAGACACTACAGCATAAAGATAATAAGTATTCCACAACGCTAAGAGCAAGAAACTCGCGTGCGCGAGTGTGATGTAACGTACCGGGTGACCCGCTTGTTCAGCCGCAGCCTGGCGAGCCGCCTTTTTCTGTTTCTTCGCCTTGGCCATGCCAATCCTTTTCGCAGGAGGATTGGCTTCGACTGTCATGTTCGCCGTTTTGGTGGTTGCCTCTTCGACGTCGTCGCCTTCATCTCCCGGCAACAATTCCGATTTGCCCGTCAAACGTGTCTCGACAGCGTGTCTCGAGGCATAATCATCATCTTCACTTTCAGCGTCCGAATTGGCCATCGTAGAGTCCGACACGGAAGGGTCGGCACCAGTATGAGATGCGCTGTGTGGGCTCCGTGTGCCGTCGTCCTGAGCGTTCACGACACCATGATCGTCCCTTATAACTGCCCCCTCCCGGTGAGAGTCTGGACCCGGCTTTACCTCTCCGCCTAACTCGAGATTCGCGTCCTCTTTCCTCATTTGACGTTTCACCTGTTGGACGGCCTTCATGTGCTTCTTACTCTTTTCGTGGGCCTCGAATTGCTTCTCGCTCTTGAAGGTCTTGTTGCACACGATACACTCAATCTCCTCCACTTCAGACTCGTCCTCGCTTTCAGAAAACTCGCTAACGTGCGCGTCGTCGCCGCGGGACTGGGCCCACTCGGGGACGGCGTCGGCGCTGTTCATCTTCTCCTGATTGGCGGCGCGCGATCGCGCTGCCTGGGCGGCGGCTGAATCGCGCAGGATCTTCTGACGCTCGGCCTCGGATTGCTTGTTCGAGACGTAGCGCGGATCGCGCTTCCGCACGAAGATGACGAGGGATCTTACAGCGTCGTTGAACTCACGGATGGCATCCTCGCGCAACTTCTTGTTCTCCTTCTCCATGAGCCGGCGAACCCTCCGATCGGGAGCGTCGGACAGACGCCACTTATCCTTCCACGAGAAGCCGAGGCGCGTCGAGAAGTTAGACCAGCGGCTGTAGAAGGCCTTGGCGATGGTGTCGTCATCGACGGACTCGCCAAAGGAAGGGTATTCTGTCGGCGCCAGCCCTTCCCAGTCGGCGGCGGCATACTCGCCCTCGGCCAGGCGGTCAAAGGTCTCCCGCAGGATGGTGAAGAAGCTGTTGGGCGAATCGTCGAGCGGCACGGACTTGCTGAAGCGGCCCATCAGGGTGTAGATGTCGTCGGTAGTGGTCAGACGCACGTTGTGGTACTCCGGAGCGGCATCGACGTCGGTGGGGTCGTCGCCGCGCAGAATAGCGTCACTGTGGGAATCGTACCAGGCGCGCTCTTGGGGGTCGGAGAGAACCTCGTAGGCGGCCTGAACGTCGGCGAACTTTCGGGTGGCATTGTCAACGTCGCCGAAGTTGCGGTCGGGATGCAGCTCGAGGGCCTTCTTCCGGTAGGCCTTCTTGATTCTGTCTCCAACAAGTCCCAGTCAGCCACAGGAGACAGCGAGCAGGCGGTGAGGATCTTCGAGAGGGGGGATGGGGGAGGGGACTGACTCGTCGTCGGTAGCAGTGCGGTCGACGTCAAGGAGCTGGTAGTAATCCGTCTTCTTGGGCGGGCTGTCAGCAGCGGTGGTGCCCCGCGTCGACGACTGCTCGGCGCCCATGTTGCAACGACGTCTGATGGGAACCAGAGACTTAGACTACATCCACACCCCCTAGTCTAGCAATTTATAAACAGGTCGTTGAGCTGGTCGCTTCGTGATCTTGTTGAGGAAGGGCGTTGAACGGCTGGCATGCATGTAATCAATTAGTTAATCTACTGAACTATAAGAAATTCCCAGATGGTAATCTAACTGGGTACGGTGTTCTGCCCCTCTTGACCCCTCCAATGCAGGGGACCGGGGTAGAATTCGGGGCCGGCGGGGGCGCATCAGCCACACATCATCGAACCTGTTTAGGTAATACGTAGCTACCTCTGCTGTAATGGGTGCTCGCCTGTATGAATGGGTAGGTTAGGTGCTTACTTAGGCCCCCAGTTACCCTGACCAGGCCTATGCATCCCTGTTACCTTACACATAACCATGATCTTTCTCATCCCAATCCCAATCCCAATCCAGTAATGGATCACACGACACATTGCCCAATGTAGGTAGACACACAGTAGCCGACAATCGCCTCGTCACTTTCCATCCCGATCGTGGGCCAACTTAAGTAAACGACCAACCCCCTATTCCTATCTATTCCCGTCCTAGTCCGCCCACACGCCCACACGTCCACGCATAATAACAAAAATAAGCTGGCATGAAGTTTGCACAGGAGTTCCGGAAGGCTCTCCGACGCGAAGGTAAGCTGATCTGTCCTCTTACATCAATCGATTCGTGGGCCTGACTAACATATGCCTCAGCCTTCCCTCAGAAATGGGTGGATTGCGCCATCCCCTACGGCCAGCTCAAGAAGTGCCTAAAGAAGGTCACCAAGGAGCTACAGGAGATCGGCTTAGACAAGGAGACTCTAGCACATCTAGCAGCTGACCAACACCAGCCCTCGTCCCACAACGCACCCGCCGACTTGGGCTTCAGCTATCATCTCGATGTCGATGGCGTCAAGGGCAAAGCTGCCGAATCTGCCCGCTTCCGCCCGAGGTTGACTGTCTTTGTCCACCTGGAAGATGGGGTCGCCGTCGACGCCAAGTTGTCGCCATCCACGAGAGATTTCTTGCAAAAGCTTGCACTTAGCAACACGACGGCGGCAAACAGCGCCATGCCGCTAGATAATAAGTTGTCTATGCCACCCACGGCGTCTTCCGGTGACCAAGAAACTCCCACCAGCAGTGCAACCGACATGCGTCAGGTCGAGGTGCCTCTTGTGTTTGATGCCGAGTTTTTCGAAATCCTCCAAAACGATGTGTCCAACATTGGGACACTTCAAGAAGAAGAGCAGGCAAGGCTCGAAGGTCAAATTGTCGCTCTCGGAGAGGAACTGGGCAAGGCAGTTGAACCATCTCGTGGACGAAGAGCCAAGGCAGATCTGGACGTCTGGCGGCAAATCTTTGAGCTTTACTTAGACGCTCGCGTCTTCTTCTCCGAGAGAGAGAGCGATCACGGGGCCCGGACCACCACTCAGGCCGTAGGTCAACTCCATTGGTTCCAGGACCAGGTCGTACAACGTAAGCTCGTTCCAAGACTGAAGTTAGGCGCAAGCCAAACCGCATTCGAGAACTTTGTGAGCATCAATACCGCTCTGCTAGCCGTCCTCAAATTTCAAGAGATCAATCGCCTCGCCGTCACCAAGATATTGAAGAGTACGTCAGACACCCTCAGACAACAATGTCTAATAACGATGCTTATCTTGCACGATAGAGTTCGACAAGCGAACGTCGTTGGGCGTTTCATCCACTTTCCCGGTTGCTGTGAGATCCGGTCGCTCTCTTACCAGCAGCGTGGCACAAGATGTGTGTGCTCGAAGTGAGTAATAACATGAGTCGTTTATTCCTATCGTAGCTTCAAGACTGCAAATCTCGTGTTCCTCCAAACGAGCCAACGCTGTAGAAGATCTTCGCTCTTTTGAAGCAGAAAGACGAAGAAACCCTCTTTCGCAAGTCTCACTGATGATGCCAATGCTAACGCTCGGTACCAAAGTGTCAACCGAGCTTATTTCCGTCGTGCCGCAGTTAGATGACTATCTGTGTCCTATCTGCTTCGCCATCGCTTACTGGCCCGTTAGGCTGCACTGCCAACACGTATTTTGTAGCCGATGTCTCGTAAAGATGTCGCGAAAGGACGAAAGGCACTGCCCTCTTTGCCGATCAGATACCATAATGACAGCAGGTCTCGAAAACTTCGACGCTGACCGCGCCGCTTTTTTGCGGAAGTATTTCCCGAAAGAGGTCAAGGAAAAGATACGCGCGAATGAGCGCGAACGAAACCAAGAGATATTCGGACCGGCTCACGATAGTCTGTACTGCTGTGTCATGTGATGAGTAACCACATACTGCTTAGCAATGCTTCAGTTAGGATCGTGCACTCATGCATATGGCATATCATGAGAGAAACCAGGTGCGTTTTTCAGGAAGTCTCTCCATGGTCACACACTTAAAGATGTCGGGGAAATACTCCTAAACGACTCTGGAGCATGAGTCGGCAATTCCTCTCCGAATTTAGCTTCCAAAAGTCTTACGCGCCAGGCGCATCAGTTCAAGACTTTGGACACGAAACTGTGGTCCTTATCTCAAAACAAATCGTAATCCGTTCTCTGGCGGATCCCAGACAACATCTTGGAGGCTTAGACGCCGTCTTGGAGCCACAGCCATGCTGGACGAGCCAAGGGTCCCTGGAAGCTCCATTACTCGCTGGTTCTTGAGCAACAACATTCCACGTAGCTTCTGGCCCTCGTCCATTGGTCCCCATGGGACGCCGCCATCCATACCAATAGCTTGTCTTGCTCTATTGCTCACACACTCGTAGAGCAGCTCCGCTTCCCTTATGGTCCCGACCTGGTAGATCCCTACGGCCCAAGATGCAAGTTGCAATGGATCACCAGTGCCGTAGGGCGTAAAAGCATTCCCGACGTTATTTACCCCAAGGCAAGCAGATAGGCCAAACTCGGTGATCATGGAAGGAACGTGGATTGTTCCTCGCGGACGATTATGACTTGACTTCGAGTCGGACTTCGGCCGACCCATCATGAATATATCACTCGTTGGCAAACCAACAAAGTGGATAGGAAGCTTGCTAGCTATGACAGCCTCGGCTAACGCTTTACGTTCGGCATCATCGAGCATACTAAGCTGAGTACAGTGCCCGAGCACGATGGTCTTGGACTTGTTGGCAATCTGCGCCCATCTGTGTCTACCGAGGAGGTCAAGCACGGAATACATGAGGGGCCTTTGGGAGGGCAGAGACGATGGCGAGTCGAGCGTGTAATCCAAGTGAAAGTCGAGGTGCAGATCGTGCTTCAGCGCCGTCGTAATGGCCCACTCGATATTCGACAGCGAAGCATCTCTCGATGTCTCAACGTACGGCGTAGTGCCAAGCGCCCCAATCGAGCCCGCGAATTCGACGAGTGCCTCTTCGATGATAGTCCTGTTTTGATGGCCATGGGCGGTCGAGCAGATGGGGTCTTGGGCGAAGGCACAGATCTGAAGTTCAAGTAGATGGATGAAGTCCTTCTTGAGACGAATGGCGGTAGTCAACGGTAGAGTGCCGGTCACGTGGTCCAACTCGACAAAGGTTCGCATAGATGTCACGCCTTGGGTATAGCTAGTAGCCAGTAGCTGTGAGCCTCGGAGATATAGATCCTCCGGAGTATAACGCTCCTTGGCCCGCGACGTGTTTGCCAGGGCCTCGTGAAAGGAGCCTGAAGTAGGACACAAATCCGAGTAGTCGGGATGCTGTGGCGAGCTCTGATTGTTGCATGTTAGGATATACGCCTTGTCTAAGTGAATGTGAGGATGGCAGAGCGGAGGCAGAAGGAGTTGAGGTGGTGTCTCAGAGCTCGCCCCGGATGGTCGGATGTGCTGGACGTATCCGTCCCGCACCTCTACGTCCCATAGTGCCGCTGCGCGATCCCGGGCATCAGAGATGACATTTTCTAGTATCATGACTTATTATCAAGTCCCTGTTTCGGCGACCAGGGGTATTACAATCGAAGGTTGGGAACTTGTGGTTGGCAGATTGGCAGATGACGTCGTATTTGGAGGTTTTATGATATTCTACCCCCTCACGAGTGCCCGACCCCCACACTCGAGACCTTCGGTTACGAAATTAGAATAAAAATAATACCCAGCTCTGTTTATAATAGAGACATTAAGGCTGCATATAAAGAAGCCGAGTCTACGTAACCGGCAGACATCCCTGATTCAGTAGTCAGGTATGTGGAGTAAAGACAATATAAGACGAAGCCTGCGTACGTGCGAAGAAAAGAACAAGAGCACGATCATATCCAGTTAGGTTAAAATGATCGGTCGCCGGATGTATGCCGTTTTCTTATTCGCATCTACGCCTCCAGTGAATAGTAATTGGGTCGCATCTCGGTGAGTCACATAACGAGAAGCAGTATATTACTTGGCGCCTCTTTAGTGTAGGGGTAGTCATTCTCATAGTATGGGGTTCGTTTATGTCCCTAAGAAAGGCTAGTTGTAGCCCACTATGAATATAAATCACTTAGTCTAGTAGTTGTTTGCAGGCACGAGTTTGAGTGGTGAGAGAGTTGTGGCTTGCGAGTTCAATGGTATGCGACAAGGATGACATAATGGGGAATACTAACACAAAGGCCTACTCACCATCTCTCCCTTTACGGAGAAGAGCATCTCACTACATTATTCACGAAGCAGAACAAGAAAAACGGACGGGCAAAGTTGCGCCAGGTCGCAGTCTCTACATGTCTACTCATTTCTCGTGCAAGTGCAACTAGTCGACTTTAATCCGAGATGCTGGATTGCTTTCCGTGTTAGTAGAATTGGACATTTTCTGATTGGTGAAGATAAAAGCGGCTTTGATGGAAAGGAAAAAGAGCGGCGGGTCGAGCTGATCTGAATCTATTGGAAGCCAGCCTCCTGCCTCCGATCGCGGCAACGGACAACGGACCCGATTATCTGCAACTACGTATCCACGATCCTCCCTATTTTCTCCTACAGACTCTAGGTACAGTATATATACACGACGTACTCCCCTGAATACCTACCTAAGCACATCTGGATACCTGTTGTTGGGTTGGGCTTCCAAAATACCAACCAACCGGAACGCCAGACGAAGGGGTGATGAAATAGTTATTAATAGAAATTAGCACTAATAGGTATCGTATCGTATTGATATTGATACAAGAGAATCTACATCGTTCGCCACAAACGCCCACAAGAAAATGACATCTATTGATCTGGGGGACTCAATCCCCCCCAACACAGCTCATGTGAGTTCCCATGCCCGACCGGACCACCGGACGTCCAGGCCCCCCGTCATTGACAATCTCACAGGCCGTCAGTGTCTCCCTGCCGACATGGAAGGCCAACATTGGTTACGAGGAGGGCGAGCAATGGGTGCTGGGCACCATGATCACGGGCTACCCACGATTCTTCATCCACAAGGCCATCCAGGCGTTGGGCGCCGATATAGTGGCCAAGCACGGTCGTCCCGGCCAGTCAGCCATGCTCTTCCCCACGAGGAGGGCCGCGCAGAGATGCGCCGACTTTATACGGGACAAGGCCGAACAGCCTTCCCCTGTCGCCGTGTCCATCTCGAGTCTCGTGTTGGACCCGACAAAGGAGTTCGCCGAGCCACTGAGGTCTATCTCCCCTTCCATCTCGGCAGTCGTTTTCCCACAGGATATCTTTCCCATAGCGAAACAGTACTGGCAGCACTCTGGCGATGGCGTATCTAGCCGGCGAGCCGAATTCTGCCATGGTCTGTTCAGGGACGGCCTCCTAGTCCTCGACGACCGCTCGCCCTCGCCGCGCTCCTCACAACAGCAGAAGCTGCGCCGTGGGCCCAAGCGGTACCAACGAGCCGCGTCCATCGATGAAACGGACGGCACCAACGGGCACGGCACCAACGGTAAACCGAGCCCGCCGCCTGAAGAGCTGGCCGACAGCATCGAGAGCTCGCGTTTCCTAGAAGAGCGCTACGGGCGAAACCTCGACGTCTCGCTCGTGGAGAACGCCAAATCGGCTATTCGGCGTCGCATCGCCGGCGTGCTTACCACGGACCTGGACTTGGCCAGCAAGTCGCTGCCAGTCATGGAGTCCAACGCACGTGGCGTCTCGAACCTGCAGGAGCACGACATATACCTCACGCCGTGCGGGATGAACGCCATTTTCACAACACACCAGGCCCTCCTCAAGACGCGCCCACCGCAAAAGAGCGTCAACTTCGGGTTTCCCTACGTCGACACCCTCAAGATTCTCCAGAAGTTCGGTCCGGGCGCCATCTTCTACGGCCACGGCTCCGAGGCCGATCTCGACAACCTCGAGGCCCGCCTGAGAGCCGGCGAGAAGTTCCTCGCCCTGTTCTGCGAATTCCCCGGAAACCCGCTCCTAGCGTGTCCCGACTTGGCACGCATACGCCAGTTGGCGGACGCGTACGACTTCGCCGTCGTCGTGGACGAGACCATAGGCAACTTTGTGAACGTGAACGTGCTTCCGCTCGCCGATGTGGTAGCGAGTAGTCTGACCAAGATCTTCTCGGGCGACTGCAACGTCATGGGCGGCAGCATCATTCTCAACCCGGGGGGGCGATACTACGGCGCCTTGAAGACGGCCATGGCCGGCGTCTTCGAGGACACGTACTGGGCCGAGGACGTCGTCTTCATGGAGCGGAACAGCCGGGATTTCATCACGCGGATCGACCGGGTCAACACGAACGCCGAGGTCATCTGTGGCGCCCTCGAGGCGCACCCGCTCGTCACCAAGGTATACTATCCGAAATACAACGAGTCCCGGCCCAACTACGAGGCGCACCGCTTGCCGAAGGGCGGTTATGGCGGCCTGCTCTCGTGCACGCTGAAGACCAAGGCCCACGCCATCGCCTTCTACGACGCCCTCGAGACGGCCAAGGGCCCGAGTCTCGGCACGAACTTCACTCTGACGTCGCCCTATGTCATATTGGCCCACTACCAGGAGTTGGACTGGGCGGCCAGTTTCGGCGTCGACCCGAACCTCCTTCGGATCAGCGTTGGATTGGAGGACAACTTGGGAGAGATTTTCGCAAAGGCGCTTGAGGCGGCGGAGGCGGTTCAGTGAGTTAGTAGGAAGACGGCTGTGGGAGAGTATACCTAGTCTAGCATCAACTGCGGGAACAGTTATCGACCAACCTCATCGTACTCTTCATTTTATGATTTTCTTCCCGCGTCCCAATCCAGAAAAGGAGGGTAACAGAGAAGTTTCGGCAATACTTTGATACTGGAGTAATCATAACCCAGGATGTAGAGTCGCTCGACATTCCGAACGGCTAATAGGTCTGTGGGGTTGTTTCTCAGAACGAGAGATCAGCGAGCGCTACAGATGCTCAGACGTAAACAGTGTCTTGGGAGGTATACGAGAGCGGTAGATCCGAAACACGCCCTTGTTAGGGAGGACCAATACTTCAGATTGCTGACCGCAACGACTACAAATCAGACTCGCATATCCTAACTGTCTGGTTTTTCTAACACGGGTGGGATGCACAATCAGTAAAGATAACAGGTATTGATCGTTGTGAAAGATTTATATTCAAACGCCTCTAAAAGAGGAGAGCCCTGACAAGCCACCAAAACGCCTCTATGTTCTAGACAGAGATCTGAATTATATACAAAATGAATCTTACAGAGACGAGCGTCGAAAGTACTTAAAAAAAACTCTCCCTGCGATGGCTTGAAACTCCTCTCCGATTCTTCTTCCACGCCGCGGTACCATGATGCAACGCTCTGTAAATAAATGCGAACAGCAAAGAGGTGGACAACAAAATAAAGGCGAGAAGATAAGTTGTCGAAATGTAAAAGCCCAAGTCATATCCCATGCCCTGCTATATACGTATTGATGAGGTATATCGACAATATCCCGCTTCGTACGAGAAGAGAGGACCAAAATATCCGAACAGAGCCCTGCGGCGCGGGATGGATGGAGGAGAGGGAAGAAGGTATGGGATACGAAAGGGAGGTTTATTTTCTTCTTTTTTCTCTTTTCTGCGAGTTTCTGGTCGTCCAACGCTGCCGTCTCTTTGCCTTTTCATCGTGACCGTGACCGTCAACGTCAACCTAGTGGGGGTATCTTAAAAATAAAGGATCGCCTTCCTCGTGTAGTGCCCGTAATGCAGGGGAGAAATTAATGATGGATATAAATATTTCAAAAAAGCCTTTTCCTTCAGTTGTTTGTTTTGCTTTCTTTAAAACTTCCACTGCTTGAGCCACAGCTCCACCCAGTCTTTGCTGACGGGTGCTAACCTCCGCAGGGTCTCGCTCTTGCGGATCGAGACGCCCGTCTCGAGGTTGAAGGGGGTGATCTTGACGTCCTCGGGCATGACGAGTCCCTCGTAGAAGTCAAGCAGCTTCAGGCCGGGGAGTTCCTTGGCTGTGGCGGTGCGTCCGGCGTCCTTGAGGGCCTGCACCCACTCGTTCCAGGGAACGGATCGCGTGCCCGCAGGCATCTTCTTGAGGATGGTGGGGGAGATGACCTGCCAGTAGCCGAGTTTGGGGTTGACGGCGTGGTAGACCTTGAGCTCGTCCTCGTCCTCGTCGAACGAGGGCTTCTTGGCGCCGATGCCTGCGAGCTCAGTGACGATTTCCGCTAGCAGATCGACGGGCACCCATTCGATGCGGTCAAGTGTGCCGAGGTTGGAGGGTAGCATCTTGAGGTACTTGGATGACTCAACGATGGTAGGGAACCACTCCTGCCTGTTCCATTCACCCTTCTCGCCAGAGTTGACGGGGCCGGCAATCTGGCCCACACGACAGATGGAGGCGTCGATGCCGGAAACCTTGACGGCCTGCTCGAGTACCATCTCAGCCATCAGCTTAGACAAACTATAACCTTGAGCGCCAGCGACGGACAGATCATGAATGGGCTTCTCGGGGACGGGTTGGTCGTCGGCCCACTTGGTGATGCTGCCCACGGACGAGATAAAGAAAACGGCAGAACCGTGTCGGCTCTTCTTAGCGAAGTCGACGAGGTGGCGGACACCCCGGATATGGGGCTCGAAAGAGGAGAGATCTAAGTTAAAGTTGACGGGCCATTGGTTGTGGATGATCTTGGTGACACCCTTGAGAAGGACGTCATATTTGCCCTGGCCGAGACCAAAGTCGGGCTTGGACAGATCGGCAGTGAGGAACTGGACCTTCTTGGCGGGCCAGATCTCAGTCAGGCCCTTAGTCTTGAAGCCGGCGCGTTGCCTCTCCTCTGCATCGGCAGACCTGTTAAAGCAGTAGACGCGTTTGACAGCCGGGTTCCTAATCAGTGTGTCAAGCAAGTAAGTGCCCAGGGAGCCGGTAGTACCAGTGACAACGACAGTGTCGCCATCCATGGGGAGATCACGGGTGTATTTCGCAATCATGTCCTCGGCGAGCTTGAAGGTGGTACTGGCAAGGTCCTCAACACTGGCATCAGAGTGCAGCGCAGCGTAGAAAGCCTGAGATAGCTTCTCGAGGGTGGGATTTCCGTAGATGAGAGTCGGAGCAAGCGTCACATTGGCCCTAACGCGCTCAGCAGCTGTACGTAGAGTACCCAGAATCTGGAATACGAGGAGTGAATCGAAACCGACGGAGAACAGGTTGTCATCGTCGTTCAGCTCCTTCTTCAGCAAGACGTTGATGATGTTGCGCAAACTATTGGCAATAGCCAGAGGTGAGCTAGTATCCATGTCACCTGACAAGGCCTTGGCCTCCTCGGCTTCGAGTTGCTCATAGAACTCGTCGATCTCCTTCTCGTATGATCGGAGCATAGCAGGGCGCTTGACAGTCCCCTTATCTGTGCGTAGGAAGGGCTTGTTGGGAACTGTGAGCATCATGTTGGAGCGGAAGATGCGCGCATGGGTAGGAGAAGCAGCGTTCGCCTTCTCGACTACCTCCGCGTAGATCTTGTCGAGCAACGACTCCAGGCCCTCCTTGGTCGCTGGAGGCTGACCACGGAGCTCCAAGAGGACAGCGGCGTGGAATCTCCGGTTCCCAACTACAAGAGCAGACTGAACTTCAGGGTGAGAAGATATGCAAGCCTCGATATCGACGGGCTGAACCTTCTCGCCGTTGGATAGGACAACGACGTCGTCAGCACGGCCGACGCAGAGCCATCGGCCAGGCTCAGTGGGGTGTGGCGCGAACAGATCCTTGGTGGAGTACTCGGTGTCCTCGGGGAAGGTGTAGAAAAGACCCTGCCAGCGCTTGTACTGGAGCTTCTTGACAAAGAACAGCTCGTACAGGCCGGGAGTGACCTCGCGCAATTCAGTACCCAACTCAGGGGGGAACTTGAAGGTCCTCCAGTCCTTACCCTTCTGAGGGGCTACCATGGCCCAAATACCGCCTTCAGTTGAACCGTACACATTGCGCACAGGGACGACATTGTTCACGATGTCGCCGAGTTGCGAAGAGAGTGAGCCTGCCCATAACGATCAGAATCAATAAGTCTCGCCTTCGAATGAATAGGGAAACTCACCTCCTCCTGTGATGATGTATTTGCAAGCCGCCAGCTTGTGTAAAGTGACGGGAGTCTTGGCCAGCTCCTCAACAATGGATGGGGGGATAAAAAAGGCCTTAACGGGAAGGTTAGAAATAATGCGGTCGATCGTATCGGCGCTGATGACTCCATTGGTGGGCTCCGTGACCACGGTAGAGCCGAGCCAGAAATTCAAACCAAGTTTGACCATGAGACTGGCAGCCTAGATAATATTCATCAGTAAGCCGTATCAAAAAAGAGAGATTCTAATTCCGGTCACTCACATGGAACCAGGGGAAGGGGTTGAAGACGAGATCGCCAGCCGACCATGAGGGAGTGATCTCTTCGCCTTCCTCAAGAGCGATCTCTCTAATAGCGTCACCACTGGCAATCGTACCCAGGCGCATAACGATGGGCTTAGGCAGACCAGTTGAGCCGGATGTGTGAAGAACGGCAAGGGGATCCAAGCTGGCCTGCTCCCAGGTCTTTGTGTAAGGGTACTTGGCCACGGGGCGAGGATCTAATAACTCTTCCAAAGTCGGTGTTTGTAGGACTTCCATAGGCCGCTTGTCGAGGATTTGGTTAACCAGTTCATTGTTGTCGGTCGATTTGGCCCAGATTCGGCATTCTGTCCTGTCAACAACAGCCAAGGCACCCTCCAAGCTGTTCCTCGGCGATACGAGAAGGGCCTGAATGCGCAGTTAGTATCGACAACCACTCCTCACGTCCATGTTTAGTAACACATACCTTGTAACCGGTCTTGATGCAGGCCAGCACCAATATAGGATAAGTCAAGTTGTCTAATAACACAACACTTAGAACAAGGTCTGGTAGTCTGTTTCATCACGGAAAAACGTACGGGGCCCAATATAGCCAACGGCCTCGAAGTTCTTGCCCCTGCCCAGAACACCCTCGATCCAGCGGCATGCTCGGTTGACGGCATTGGCGAAACGTAGAGCTGTAATGTCCTCGAAGCTGTCTCCGTCGTCGGTCAAGTGGGGGATGGTATAGACGACGCGGTCCGGGTTGTCGCGGGCTGCCTCATCAACGACATTGGGAATCAGGCGGTTGCCCGCGATGGTCCGTATGTAACCCATCTCGTTTATGTATCTTCTTCCTCTTCCTTCACGGCGTCTGTTCTGTTCACCAAATTCCTTCTCTGCTTCGAAAAGTCGTCTACGCCCGGCTTGAGAAATTCGGCTCGAGGTCTCAAGACTGATACGAACGAATGTATCAACTAATAAGCTCTTATAAAAAGAAGAATATAGAAATGAAGCGTAAAGAAATGAAAGTGAAGTAAAGAAAACACCACGGCTACTAAGATCGAAATCGGATATCAAGGGGGTCTAGGGACTCATATAATATATAGATACATACAACACACCCATACGGCCAGCCCCAGCGACTCTAACGCGAACTCCGGATAGAGAGGGATGTCGGGTTGGGTATCCTCCACACCCTGTACAGTATAGCATGCAAGTCACGTCTGGACAACTAGGTTGGTGGGCCAGCTGAGTAGTGTACTGTACAGCCAGACCACGTAAGTACTTACACTGGTATGTACATTGTTCGATTTAGCATAGCAGTAAACTAGTATCAGTACACTACAACGGGGTCTCGTCCTCGCCCGTAAGGCGCGACAGCAAGAACCACATGGTTCCGGGTCTGAGGGAAAATACCCCTGATGAAGAATCCAATCACAGGGCAAGCACAGGCTGGGGATCCTGTTCGGGGCACTATGCAGGTTAGACCAAGAACGTTAGAGACCTAGACAGGGTCATCGATACTAGATACAGTATGGACAGTGGCGGGATAGGCCCCTCAGCGGCCATGGGAGGCGAGCTGACTGGATGACGGCCAAATTTTACGGTGGGTTAGTGTGATTATTTGGAATGAGACGGGACTCGCTGACAGATTCTGAAGGGCGACGACACGAGGCTTATTGTGCCGCCAAGGAGCCGACATGCATGCGAGGTTCTGTTCTTAGTTTCCATGCCACGCGCGCTGATCCCACCTCTCTCAGTGTTGTGTAAGCAGCAAGTTCCCCTGCGAAGTACCATGCAGCAGCAGCCATGATGGTTCAATGAAGCTGTCGTAACAGAGCAGCTTGCTCGTTGACGAAGAAGGGGAGCAGGTCGTACACCGGAGCATGTCGATATGGTTGTCTCTTAGAAAGTGAGAAAGTGAGAAAGTGGCTTAAGGATGGGCCTATGGTATTGCTGGAAGGCCGCTCGGCACGGCTGTTGGTCAACATGGCATAATACGCTTAAAATGCTTAAAATGATGGCTTCGATGAAGGATGGACAGTTGGGTACGTAGCTGCGGTCGCCTTACTAGGCAGAGCTTGGCGTGATCGAAAGTACCGGTACGACGTGGATAAGAATAGAAATGCTTGTTGGCGCAGCGTGCTTGCCCCCCCCGGATTCATCACAGTGTCCATGTCTTACAAATTAGACTGTCCCCATATAACTACCGTATCTCACATTCTCGCTGCCCGTGTTGACGATAACTACATGGCACTATATACCGTAGACTATAGTACACTACTACTAGTAGCCAATAATGCCTTATGGGGGTCATTCGAGTTCCGGTTGTTCCTGATCGAGAGCAACGAGTATCATCATCACCTTATTCTGTACATAGTAGTCTTTAACTACACGGCATGTTCCTCTCCCACAACCAATGTGTGATGCGCATAGTAGTAATGTACTGATACTCATGAATCCGCCCATGTGTTAGCTACTTACACAGGCAGAACTCAGACTAGATAGACTAGACAGCTTCTGATAAGAATCCCGCCTCCTGTTGTGTTATTCATGCTGGGCGCATATTCAACGAACAACCCACTTCCCCTTTGCGGTGTTTCCGATAACCATAGTGCCTCAGCTACCAGTTATACATAGGTCTGAGGGTCCCGCCGTAGCTCTTCACGACGCCTGCATGATACCCACACCTACTACCCTCGCCCTCAACGTTTCTAGTGTAGTGTAACTACTTAACTACCTAGTCTTTATCTTTATCTGTGTATTACACTACATAGTTAGTATATCGCCCCAGCTATGGCGGGGCAGCATGGGATCGGAAGGGAGAGAGGAACCACGCATTCGGGCCCGGTTCTGTATCAGAAAAAAGAAGCTCACGCACCTCGCACGTGTCGTAAAGTGGATGTCGCATGCGTGAACGGACATGGCTACCCGAATCTGGACCAAAGAGATCACTTCTGGCGTCTGCATCCCTCGTATGGAATATTCTAGTCGTGGCGTCTTGAGGCTTGTGGTTCTTTGGCTTCGGTCGTCTAAATGGTTTGCTAGTGCGACATAGTACACCGTCGTAGGATAGTAGATATGGCTGGACCATGGCGGTTTCATCATATCGCGGCTAACTAGTATCCAGTTGCTACCATGCTTGATAGCGCTCAATGTCCAGTATCCAGCTCCCTTAGCCGTGCTACCTACAAATCGAAGCTGTTCACCGGTAGCAAGGCCATAGGACGACGTTCTTGACCACGAGGGTGACGATAGGTACGACTACTAATCTACCGTCACTAGCAACACGGGGAATGAGTTGCGATCAACGCATGGGTTTTTCCGCGCCTAGGCGATCGACTTGCTGACGCTCTGCCTACTTAGACTAGTGTGTACTAATAATAAACGCGATAATATACTACATACTATCTAGTACAATAGTACAACACTGTACAAGTAGAAGATGAGGAAGCCAATCATTCCCTATTCGATACACTTTCTGAGAATAGGTCAGACTAAGCCGGACTGCCGAGCCTCCATGCCCAGACTACACTAGACTACCAACCAGTAGTATCAGTAGTGTGCTGCTATACCGGTGTGGGTTGACAGTATCCGTAATAAAAACACCGTGGCAGAATTAGGTAGCAGAGAAGAGCCCATGGGTAGCGAGATTAACAATATGAATGCAGCAGGTGAAGTAAAGTTCTTTGTAATCTCCAAGATCAACGCTATAGGCAGGTGATGCCGGAAATGCAGGTATTCGGGATGGAGACGAATCAGGCTTTCGCCGTCTCTCTCCATGCTCGATGCCTGCCACGTAGCTCTGTTGTTGCCGCCGGCAAGGGAAAAAGCGCCTGACACTGAACGTTTATTTCCCGATCAGTTCCTACAGTAAATTTATGTCGTGTCGGTTCTGTGGCGCTGTCTGGTGGCTGCGTCATGGCCGGTAGCCCACAGCAGACCAGAGCCAAGAGGGGCGCGCATGTCTCGTCTAGTGATAACAGCATGTGGCAATCATCAGCTTACCTGATCTTGGTCGTCTCGTCTCGAAGTGTACATAGTATATCGTCTAAGCCACATGGCATGTATTTACTGTAGGCTATCGTCTGCATGCACGAGTAGGCGGAGGGTCGCATCGTCCAGATGATCGGTATACTGTAAGCAGTGAGTGGTATAGCAAATACCTTATAAGCAGTAGTCGTCTGGAACTGTTAAGAGAGAATAGCTGGTCTAATAGTAGTGGTCGCGAGATGCAAGGCTCGTGAAGAAGAAGAGAAGCTCCCCCCTCTCCACTACACTGCACTATTTTACTCAGTGTGGCACGAAATAAACGCCAGGGCGCTAACATGATGAGTAAAAGGGGAGGAATGGGTCGGTCCAATGACAGGCTCTCGCCTTACACTAACTACCTACCTACTGTACATGGCTCGTACCACTGTCTGATGTGCCGCGGTACATGTAGGTAGCAGCTGAAGTCCATTGGATGTACGTACTCGGTATTACGTGGGCACAGTGAACAGCACGGTATGCAGGACGAGCCGAAGGATGGTTGCACTAATGCATCTACATTGGGTGGTATCAACTTAAGCTTAAGCTTCATTAGTAGGTAGTACTAGAGTGTCGGGTGCACAGTACGTACTTACACAAGTTACATACTTAGGTACCTAGGTAGTAGCTCTATTTACAACCAACGAAAACCACTGGGACAGGACTGGGAGGCAGATGTCATCATTGCTGTACTGTGCTTTGTAAGTACTTAGCTGCTGCTACGCTCATGTGTGCATGGCTCGCCACTCGCTCCCCAAAGCGAAGAGCTGAGCCCGAGCTACACGGCGGCCCATACTATAAACTCCGAGCCGACAAGCCCGTTGCCCGTTGTAGTGCACGTCCCTTTGTTTTTTTTTTCTTTTTTTCTTTTTTTTTCCTTTTTCATTATTGCCAAATCAAGCCTTTCGCTCCCTGATCGAGATCTGCATTCCCCAATGCGAAACATGCCATAGGCTTAGTATGCCAGGTAGTATCTGCCACAGCACCTCACCTCACCACACCACCAGAACCCAAAACCAAAACAGTCACAGTACCTATGCCAGGGTTGCGTACTCGAGAGAGCTGCCGCTTTTGGAAATCACTTCCAGAATACCACCTAGGCAGTAGTTATATCCTGATTGCTGATGACTGTTTGCAACCGACATCGTCCAATGACACGTGAAAATACAACAGGTCGAGACCATGTGGGAGCAATCCCTCCTCCTCCTCCTCCTCTTTCTCCTTCTCATTCCAATTCTCACCGTCGTATCTTCTGCTGCCCGTCACAGCCCGTCACAGAACGGAACAGTCCGCTACCGCCTCTTTGCACCTCCAAACGAGCAGTACATGCTTCGCCTACAGTAGTGCACCAACTAGTAAGTGCTATGTCGACATCGCAAAACGGGCGCTCCTTTTTTTGCGTCATTTTGCGCCCAGCCGTAGCTCACCAATACCTACCCTATCCCGACCCGCGTGTGGGTGGTGGTGTTTGGTGGTACCGTATGGGAACGGTCGGGTCGGTTCGGTTGGACAGCATCTCGCTGGGGTGCGCTAGTTACTCGCAGTGCATATAAGTACAGTACGACCGTATGCAGTTGTACACTAAGAGGCTTGGCACCGATGCTGGCACAGTCATCATCTTTTTCTCGAGCGTCGAGTAGATAGCCCGTCCTGAGCCTAGTCGCCCCTCGCTGCAGGGAACATTTCTAGTGTGCAGTAGGTACCGAGGCTTGGCTTGGCTTGCCCGGCCAAATCTTCGATAATTAAGGAGGCGGTTAGGTAAGTTGGAGTCAAGACACCGGTGCCTCTCGTCTATTTTCGCCAGGAAAGGACAGCGTACTTACTACGAACAGCTGCTAAGAGAGAACTCCAATGTCTATGAACCTACCGTATAGAGTATTCAGCACAGGCAATGTAGTAGTTATAGTAAGCTTGCCATCGAATACCTTTCAGTACCAGTAACAGACAAGACACCAGATAACTACCCGCAGAACAAACCAAGACGTAACTACAGTAGCTCTGGCTGGTCATCGGTCAAGGCCATTCGCGTTCCATCGGGTTTTAGGCCCGAAGGATAGAAATGGCTTGATCACTTCAAGACGATTAGTAGATCTACAGAGTACCGTACCATGTATAGTAGTATAGAAGGAAACCATCTCAGTTCCTCCATCCTATCGCATGCTGGTCATGATGAAGACGGGAATCCCATGCATCTATGTATGTATACACGCAAAACATGTCATGTCAGGCCTTTCCAAAACCAACCAGGGCTGAGTTTCAGCTGGGGAGTCCGGACCGATCGGACTGGCCGGCAGCGCAAGCCTTACCAAGCAAGCCCCAGACCTCAACCTGCGCTATTGGTCCAATGCCGAATCAGCCACACCAGCTGCAGGTCATAGCCCATCCCATGTCCCATGATTCCTAACTAGACTACAGATCCTGTTTTTCAGCTGCTGAGGTAAATTCAACCACCACACTATCTAGTGAACAGGTGAAGATCTGATAGTCTTCCTCAGTATCGAACAATCCTACCACGGTCACAACTTGCTTACATGCAGCCTTGGCTAAGACAGTCTTATTATATCTATAGCTAGTGTAGCTCATATAAAGTATTATTTATATATCAGGCGTGTCTCACCACAAACGATATAGTGCACGACAGCTATTAAATCCTACAATAGCAGGAACATCAGGGGTCCGGCCACGTGCAAGGCCAACGTCCCCTGCCTTCGGGTTAGTTGGGCGCCCACGCCCTCCACGTAGCTCCCCGTAGATTGGTACGATGTGCCGGTAGGCTGTGGAAGACATCCAACATGCCGACTGGTCTCGTGTGACGGATCTCAAGTGTGGTTTAACCTCAAAGAGCCTCTCATTTCTTGTTCTCATGCTGTAATAATGTACACCTGGACACCGATGCTAGCCCTGACCTCTTAAGTTGCCATAACCCGCTATCCCGTCTTTATATCTACATGGGTGGTTTAGAAGTGGATCGCCTTGGAGTATGTCGCCATGGCCGCCTCTTTGAACGCCTCCGCCAGTGTCGGGTGGGCGTGGCACGTGCGGGCAATGTCCTCGGTCGACGCGCCATACTCGAGCGCCAGGGTGGCCTCGGCAATCATCTCACCCGCATTGGGCCCGATGATGTGGCACCCCAGGAGTCTGTCCGTCTCGGGATCCGCCAACATCTTGACCATGCCATCCGTGTCCAGGTTGGTCTTAGCACGCGAGTTGGCGCTAAAGGGGAAAGTGCCGACCTTGTAGGGGATCTTCTGCTGCTTGAGCTCCTGCTCGTTCTGGCCCACCCAGGCCACTTCGGGGTGGGTGTACATGACCGAGGGGATCACGCCGTAGTTGACGTGTCCATAGCCCTTCTTGATGTACTCGATAGCGGCCACGGCCTCCTCCTCAGCCTTGTGGGCCAGCATGGGGCCGAAGGTAACGTCGCCAATGCACCGGACGTGGGAAGCCTTGGTGCGGTACTCGGAGTCGATCACGACGCGACCACGCTCATCAACCTCTAGACCAGCATTCTCGAGGCCAAGACCGCTGGTGTAGGGGCGGCGGCCGATAGCAACGAGGACAACGTCGGCATCGAGCTGTTTGAAGTGTATATTAGATATGGATGTTGTTGCTGTGGTGGAGAGGGGAGTTGGGAGATGGGTACAAGCTTACCGTCTCGGGCTTGCCACCTTTAGCGGAGTCGACTTCGAGCTTGACGGTCTCGCCACTCTGCTCGCCACTGACAACCTTGGTGCCGAGCTTGAAGTCAACGCCCTGCTTCTTGAGTAGCTTAAGGGCCTGCTTAGAGATCTCGGCGTCCATGCCCGGACCACCGATCTGGTCGAGGAACTCAACCACGGTGACCTTGGCGCCCAGTCTAGACCATACGGAGCCCATCTCCAGACCAATGATACCACCACCGATGACGATCATCTTCTCGGGGACCTTCTCGAGGGAGAGGGCGCCGGTGCTTGTGACGACGCGCTTCTCGTCAATCTCAAGGCCGGGGAATGGCGTAGCCTCGCTACCGGTGGCAATGATGATGTTTTTGGCCTTGACGCTAGTCTCGCCGCCCTCGTTCAGGGCGACCTTAATCTCGTGCTCGTTGACGAAGGATCCGGTACCCTTGATATACTCGACACCGTTCTTCTTGAACAGGAACTCGATACCCTTAGTCAAGCTGTTCACAGACGTGTCTTTTGCCTTCATCATGCCCTTGAGGTCGAGCTTGACATTGCCGACTTCGATACCACGGCCCTTGGTGTCGTGGAGGATCTGGTGGTACAAGTGGGAGTTGTTGAGGAGCGACTTAGAGGGGATGCAGCCGACGTTTAGACAAGTGCCGCCGAGGACACCGCGCTTTTCGATACAAGCAACCTACAATAAGAATGACTTGTTAACAACGTAATTTTTTGTAACCTTGAAGCCCGATATCGGGTCATCATAGGACTTGTTAAGGATTGTACGACGACGCACCTTTAGACCCTCTTGTCCTGCCTTGATAGCAGCGACATATCCGGCGACACCACCGCCAATAATCACGAGATCATTCTCCTCTGTAATGCCGTGGCGTACATTAATGAGTTGTCACTAACCGAAGATACCGTCAATGGTAGAGCGAGGGAGCGTACCTGCCTGGCTGGCATATCCTCTTCGCCAGCGCGAAACGGGAGACACGACTGTGGGCAGACTGAAGGGATGTTAGCAGACCCATCGATGACGACGATGCGTTGCGGTGAGGCTTGTTGCGTACGAAGTTCGGGTGCTGAAGGACGATCGGACGGCAGTCCGCGGTATTAAACGACTGGTGAGCATGGCTGATGTGATGATAACGGGGTGGCGGAGGAGCAATTGCGCAATGCTCGGATTGGGATGGACGAGAGAACAAGTGTCACGCACGCCGAGTATGGGGGTATAAGTCAGGCGAGGCGTTTAATAGCCGGATAGCTGTCGGGCGATGGAGCTGGAGCTGGAATTGCTGTCTTGCTAATCTTTGACGATGGTTAAATTTTGGGGGTCCGAGTCGCTGCTAAAACTCCCGTAGTAATGGTTCTATGGGTCCTGTTGTCCCGGTCTGTCGTAGCCCCGTCACCTGCGCTGTCTCCCATTTGCTGGGGGGGGCGATGATAACCACCGAAAATGACCGTAAGGGTAGATACGGGATGCATGTCCACCGTGACCTGCCTTAGGTACCTACTCCACTCCCGGGTATTATTGTATGTAACTACATATACTACCTGTATTTGCATATTTCGTATTGTGAGAAATACAACCTATTCGTTAAAGAAGGGAAATGTACTTCTAGAACACCTGAATGAGCCAGAGGATAAATTAATAGGTCACGTCCGCTTCGAACTTTGACCTATCCACAGCTTCTCATAACGTCTATTACGGACGGCTATGCGTCACTATTTCATATCCTAATCGAGAATAGAGCAGAGTGTTCTATTTTTCATGGACATCCAATTGTCGCAAGAGGCAACAGGGCCTCTCTACATATATATCTTAGTCTCTGCCTGTCCCTGCAGGGTAGCTTCTCTATTCAATCTATGTCCAACAGGAGCAACTGCGGGTGCAAGTCAGATGAAGTTCTATCATTATGTAGCTGGGTAAATTTATTATAGACCCAGCGTCTCCTTCCGAGTAGCAGGTATATATGGTATGGGAGTTCACGATGACAAAATATACCTAGTGCAGACTCACCTCGAATCACCTTATGCTATGAATGAGATTTCAATATGTTTTTCTTAAGATTGTGCCCGCTTTACTTTTTCTGTGGCTGATAAATACACTTCATGATGTTGTTCAAACGCTAAGACGAAGGCTGTCCACTATCCTCCCTTCGATCACGGGAGGAAAAAAACCCTGGTGACATACTTCGCCTCGTAAACGGTGGCTCGCCATCACAAAAGTATGAAAGATCAATATCAGAACGTCCATACATTCTAGTGCGAACCTAATGTACGTTCTGAACACCTGTTGTTGCGTGAGGGTGAATAGAACACCTTTGTGGGCTACGCTGATCCTATATACAGAAAGCACTGTTGCGTAATCTCAAGCCTCGTGATAATCAGCGAGCATACAAGAAACTTCGTGTTTTCGATGTAGACCGGTGGTCGGGCCATTTACAACTTGTATCTCCCAGGATTGGCTCGCAACACACTTAAAATTCTCCCAGCTACCGAACGACTGCAGATAGATGCCCTGTATCGAACGTTTAAAGTATTACATTCTTCTAGCCATCTAGAGGCTCCGTACTTAAGTCTCGACTCCGTTGGGATACTTATACTACTAAGAGGGCAGGAAGCTCACCAATAGTTGCATCGTGTAAACCCGCGAGCTACGGCAAGCTTTCTTCCCGTAAATGTGTCTTTCTACAAGTGACCTAACTGTTCTCGCCAGCAAACCACCAAGAGCTGCATGCTACAACCATGGACGATATCACAAATGATAGCCATAGTATTCCTCACCACTCTATCTGCCAACTCTACTCAAGATCGTTCTGAACTAACGAAGGCCGCAACAACTCCAGCACCTCGTCACACCGCTTCCGCACAAGCTTCTTCGCCTTCTTGTCATCGACAAGCTGTGACCTACGGACATAGCGCTCCAGAAAATACTGCACTCCCCGTCCAACATCTAGGTCTGCATTGAGTCCTCCGACTATATCCTTCAGTTTTTCTCCTTTACACTCCTGGAGGACCGTAAGCAATAATACCTCGGTGAACACGCGGGCCTTCTCTTGTAGGGCCGCCAGGTTCCGATACTTGAAGACATCCACAAGCTTGAGGGTTCGCCAGGCGACCAAGAAGCCGTACACTTTAGCCGTATTAAAGAGCCACCGTACGTCTTCATCACCAGCCTCATCCAACGCGTCGTCCACGTCGTCCGCGTCCCCGGTATCGACGTCTTCCCCCATCTTCTTGAAGCGGATGGTCAGACAGCGGCGGAACTGGAATCTCATCTCCTTATCACCACTGAACTTGTCCGCCAGCAACGCGTAGTAGTGGTTGTAGACGTTCTGCCGCTCGCCGCTACGCACGATCACCTCAGCAACTTCCTTCCGCTGGTGCTTGTTGAGCCGCAGCTTCTGCACGAGAAGGTCGGCACCCTCGCAGTCCGCGGCCGCGTGTAGGGCTACGAAGATGCGCTGTCGGACTTCCGTGTTGAAGCCCTGCTCCCGCGCTAGCTGCCATAGATCAGGGATGCCCAGGCCATCATCCACTTGGGTGATGGTCTCACCCTCCAGGTCATCCTCGTCATCTTCGTCGTCTTGTTGGCTTTTGTTTGTGCTACCTTTCCCCTGCCCGCTCTGGTTCCCTAGCCAGCTGGCGCCCACAAGCCACCATTTGCCTTGCGTCTCCGAGTGGCATATGTCCTTGAGGCCGACGCGAAGCGGCTGCACGTCATGACTGCCCTTCAGCGTGCCAATTCGTTTCCTGAGCTGCGTCCGCAGTTCGGCGAGGTCTTTGTTCCTCGCAACCGCCTTGGCCTTGTTGCTCTGCAACTTCTTCATCTCGTCTATCATGAACCTTGTCCTGACCGACATATCCTTCGTGGTATTAGGTTTTATGCGATTGACGATGTCCCGTAGTGCGCGTGGGTCGTCACGCCTTAGAGAAGGCCCGCATAGCTGAATGGTCCTGAGCAAGAGCTCCGTATTGAGTTCCGACATGGTGTCTAGGAACAACCGAACGTAGTCGAAGACCAGATTGCAGCTGATGACCTGCATGTTGTACAGCTCAGCGAGCAACGAGACCAGATGCTTGGATGCAGCATCTGACTGATCCCCCGAGGCTGCTGCAGAACGCTTCTCCAGTATTTCCACGAGCTGCTGAAGGAACTGGGCACTGACGGCCACTCCCATAGATTTATGTACCGCGGCTATGAACCCGGCAATCATAGTGAAGAACGAATCAGGCCGCTTCTCAGGAGAACAGACGAGCGCCATAATCAGGTCGACGAGGGTGGAGGTGACGAGCTGTCTCGGGTTCGTCTGGTACATGTCAATGACATCCTTGAGGATACCCGTCATGCTGTCGTTGGTCAGCCGGTTGATCAGACCCTGAATGCGCCTTTGGAGATGAGCTTCCACCTGATTATTCGAGCCAGACTGCTTGCGTAGCGAAGGTGGGACGTATCTGACAACATTGGTGGTTGGAGCAACGTATGGATTCTCGCGTTGTGGCCGAACCGGCTCTTCTTTTTGCTCTTCCTCATCATCGGCCTCGGAAAAGCCTTCAAAATCGTCGTTTCTATTTTCACCCTCGTCCTCTTCGTCGTCTTCACCGTCTCCCTCGCCGTCGAGGACACCCATATGGTCGTCGCTCTCATCTTCGTCCTCCAAGTCGTCCTCGTCCACGTCGTCTACACTTTCGTCATCATCGGCAGCGTTGGCGGCAGCAGCCTCGGCTTTCCGTCGCTTCTGCGCCAGCCACTCATCAGCCTCTGCCTTGCGTTTGCTCCTCGACAGAGGACCCCCCTCGTCGTCGCTGGCCATTCCGTCCAGGCCGTCCAATAGACCACCAAGGCCGTCCTCATCGAAGGACTTTGGCAGTTTCTTCTTGCCTTTTAGTCCAAGCTTCTTCTCAAGCTTCGCGATTTCTTTCTCGTCCTCGGCTATCCTCACCATGTCTGACTTGGAGACTTTGGGTTTGCTAGGCTGTTTTGAGTTGATCTCGTCCTCTTCATCCTCTCCGTCTTGTCGGTCCTTTCCCTCTTCCTCTTCCTCTTCCTCGTCGGTAACTATCGCCCCTTCTTCTACCTCGTCGTCGTCGACATCAAAGTCACCATCGCTGAGCTCATCGTCACTACTAAAAGGCAGTCCATTATCCTCGCGCTGGTGAGAGGATTTCGGGGGACGGGCCGTAGATTTAGGAGTTGGCCGTGTGGATGGGCGAAACTGCGAGCTCCTGACGTGTCTCTTTTGGACGCGGGCCTCTTTCCTCTGGTCCTTCCTCGACCGTTGGCGTTTGCTACGTCCGGGGCCTCCTTGTTGAATATCAAGCTCTCGAAGTAGAGAGGACGGCAGCGACAGCTTCCGCTTCCCGCCAGGAGGCATCTTAGGGGTTTACAGATCAAAATGCAGGGCTTCAAGGGGTTTTTCGTATCAGATGGTATTTTTGCAGCTTATAATGCGACCTCTTCATCTATGTGCCAGGTAGTACGGGTAGTAAGTAGTGTGGGTGGTAGGTGAGAGAGCAAGGTCTTATATCAATCATATCAATCAGTTTTTTATTCACTTTTCACTAGATAGATACCTAGGTACTTATCTACATGTAGGTAGGTAGACTTTACTGTGGAGACTCTGTAGACCCCGCCAATGTGGGATCCGGTTTGGAGGAAGCCCACAGTTTCCTCGTCCGCCTGCGCTACCTACTAACATATATATATCTATACGATAGTTATGCTACTTGTACATACTGGACGCTTCGATTTGACAAGCCGTTCTGTTTTGTGCTGAACACAACATCCCACGAAGCCATCCATATACGCCACCACATACATAGACAGCTAGCCCTAGGGATAGCTGGGATTGAATCCTTCACCCACCATGGGTCACTTGAGCAACGACGAGGTACCCAGGCCATTCCGACATGTATCAACATACATGATTCATATATGATCCATACATATACAAGCCGTTGCTAACCAGCATTGCGCATCGCCAGTTCTTCGCCGCGCTCGTCGGGCTCTTCGACTCGCGGAAGGGGAAAGACCATGGATCCATCGTGTTGACGCAGAAGAGACGTACGCCGTTCCCCCATTCATCCATCCGTTCATGCTTGCACGCGACGGGAGACAGGAGAGCTAACGAGGCCGGCGATTGTCCAGTATCCTACGACCAAGCGCTCCCCGAACCCGCCGACGAGACCGTCATCCCAGACCTGCACCCGCCGCGGCCCCTGCCAATCCTCATCCGCGCTACCAACGCCAAGGGCAAGGAGGACCGCAAGGCGAAGCAAAAGATCAAGCTGTCGACCGTCGTCGAGCCCGACGCCCTCCCCGCCTTCTTCGAGAGATACGCAGATGTATGCAAGCTCGGCATGGCATCGCTCAAGCCCAGGGATCGGAGCAAACGGAAGGGCAAGGCCAAGAAGAAGAGCAAGGCTGCTGCAATCACCGCCTGAGTCTTGGGCAGCAGCGCGTGGAAACCCTTATATCCACACACCGCTCCACCAAGGTCACATGTCGTCCATATCGGCGGCGCGAGAGGGGCTGCGTCACTCGATGAGGCCATGTCACTCTGATAGCTGCTGTCATCGGTCTGGGTCGTTGTTGTACTAAAGAGGGGGAGAGGGGGAGACGTTCAGATCGAGTACGTGCTGTCCGTCGCAGCCCCGTTCCCATGCAGAATGCATGGTCGAATCATATCAAGCTGTGTTAGGGATGCTGGACCATGTGTCTCAACCGTATATGCCGTGTGTGACAGGATTGGCACCCAGCTTGGCCATGAGCTAGTCACCAACGACAGCCTCTCATCCATCTTGCTTGGGCCTCAGGGTCTCGCTTCTACCAGGTCGGGACACACGATGTCACCGAGGGATGCCAGCAGCCCACCTACAAAGATCCGTAAAAGACATAGCGCAGAAGCGAGAAATGAAGAACTACATATCACTCGAGCCACAGCGAGGCGCAAAGAGCATCTGTGACTGATATCCAGGCCCAATTCTCATTTACATAGTCACCTCCCTATATCTCCCTCTCTCTCTTATCCACCACACCATATGCCTGCCAAATCTAGGAAGCAGAAGTCTCACCTCGACCCTCCTCATCATCCTGCCTCTTCCGCCTCTGCTTCTCACCCCTTTCCCTTCTCTGCTCCTCGCGCCACTTCTCCCTCTCCTCCTCCTCCTCCTCTTCCTCGCGCCTCTCTCTCTCATCCCGACACGCGTGGCACTCGGTCCAGGTTGGTTTCTTCGGGTTGCCCAGATACACGCACAGCGAAGGCTGACAGATCGCGTTAGGGTCGTCGCTCTCGCAGCCCGGGAGCTTCGCATGCGTCGTATAAACGAGCTTGCAGCCGACGCACTTCTGGCGATGCAGCTCGCACATTCTTGTTTCGCTTTCCCTTCCAGTAGTCTATCCCGTGCCTTTCCCTTTCTTTGGGCTATTTCCTTTCTTTGCTTTACTTTCTCTGCCTATTCCTTACTTTCCCCCTTTTCCTTTTCTCCCCCGTACTGCTACCGCAGCCGTGTCAGCTTTGCGTACGTCCGCAGGCTGAGAAGACAGCCGGATGAACGAGCTCGCTGTCGTGCGCTTGTTCGGCTTGCCGTAATGGAGGGCTAGAGGCCCTCGGAAACTAGTTAAAGGACACTAGGTGTTAAACAGGGGTTGAACTAAGACGCCCTAACATATGGAGGGACACATCATATTTGATATGATAACGTAGAGCTATATTTTCTTGATTTGCATCGTAGTATCTATCTCACATCAACACCCCTAAAACCCAGTACCAAAAGTTCACCTATAAGAAAGCAAGTAGGTGTCGGGTTCAGGGGCAATGGTATACGGCGAACATGAGGACGCACAGAGACTAGACGAAATAGAAGCACTCACAGTCACAGAGTCGTACGGCACATCCCTTGTTAAGGGGGCAACAAGAACAGCTTCGGTCTCCTGCCCGCCAGGAAATAGAATGAGTTGAAAGATGATCTCTTATCGGCTCGTTCTCATCTCACTCCAGGGACAAATCCCCTTGAGATATATAGACAAGACGAATCACACCTCTACCTACTGCGGAGTTCCGGTTATGGGGAGTAAGATATGGTCACACCCAAGGCGACAACTCACCGCCCGTGTTTGTCGAGTCTGTGTCTCAAGCCCAAGGGTGAAGTCATCTGACCTCTGACAACAGACAACCATGCGGACGGAGGAACACGAAATGAATGGTCGATGAACGGCCAGCAAATAGGTGATGTGACCGGGAGGTGGGGAGTTCAACAGTCCCCAACTTGGTCTTCAACTCGGCCTGTGGGCTTAGTCCATCGCATTGCACAACTTCACATCCCGCATCATCAGGCTATACAAACTAGCAAGCACGAGGAACAGGTCTTGAACCGCAGCAGACGCCGCAACTATACTGCTAATCATTAAACGTCTATGGCTTGGCTCTAACGCAGTGATTGCCTTGGTACATGACGAATACTGCCCGCACGTACGTATCGAAAGACCAATCGTCATGCCTGGGAAATAGGATGCTATTCGACATACAATCTAGCTTAGGTGCATCCCATTAGCCCCTCATGCCGCGCCAGACCGCCAACTCTTATGTTGTCTCAGGCTATTACGAGTGGCTTGACCTGATGAAATAGAACTAGGAAATAATAAAAATTTTAGAATGCCAGCAAAGCCTCGGCCGAAAGAGTCCCGGTTATGTGAACCCAGTTGGACCCCAAGTCAATGCTGTAAACAAGTGCGCCTTTTCCACTTCGTCCAGTTACATAGCGGTGAAAGCGTTGCTCACCCCGGAAATTTTGGCATCCGGCCGTGACCGTTTTAATCACACCTAGTCGCAACAACAAACGGCTCGACAGAGTGTGCTGCCCAATGAATAAACCGGGGAAACGACAATGGAAATGAGGACGGATACGGTAATACACAGTTGATCGTGACAAGAGATGAGCATGCTCCAAGGACCTTTAGGAACGGACACCGCTTCTGTAAGGCTTGAACATGAGACGGAGGTTAGGGGTCCTACATCATCTGCTCTTGAGAGAGGCCTCCATGAGCGTCCGTGTCCATGCTGTCGCCGCCACCCGGGGTAATGTATTTGACATAGCTTAAGCCGAGCGGACGACCTCCGTACTGGTAGCCCTGGAACTTGGTGATCGATGTCTCGGCGGTTGTCTGACTGTCAAAGCGGACAACACCGGTTCCCCGGGAACGTCCACTTGGCTCATACTGAATCTCAGCTTGGTCAACTTTTCCAATGGTCGTGAACAATTCAACCAGATCTTCATTGCTGGTAGACCATGGAAGCTACAAGCGATAATTAGCATAGAGTTGAGCGAATGTACTATTGCGGAGCTGCGCTAAGACTTACGTTGCGAACATAGATGGTATCGCTCGGGTCGGTGCCGGATGTGGCGAAATCAGTGAATGCGTTCGGTGCGGTAGCGGCAGCAGGGGTAGCGTTCTGGTCGTAGGGTCCTCCGCCTCCAGCACCACCACCAGCACCACCACCACCACCATAGCCACCACGGTTTCCATAACCTCCAAACCCACCACGGCCACCTCCGAAGCCTCCACGGCCACCTCCGTAGCCTCCGAAGCCTCCCCGGCCGCCGCCACCAAAGCCGCCTCTGCCGTATCCGCCACCGCCTCCGGCATTGGCAAAGCGGTCTTCACGAACCTCTAGCATGCGACCTTGCCATTCGAATCCGTTGAATTGTTGAATGGCGCTACGAGCATCATCCGCGGATTCAAACATGACAATTCCAGAGCCTTTGGGTCGACCATCTGGGCCGAGGTGCACATCAGCACGGATCACGGCGCCGTTTCGAGCTGTATATGTTGTTTAGTCACCTAGAAGGTCAAAAGGGGTGGGTATAGTGGCGAACCTGCTTGGCGGAACAAATCCTTAAGATCTTGCCAGCCCACGGTGTATGGAAGCTAGGAATGCAGTTAATACCAGTCCCGATCCAAGTAGGCATGGATGCAAGAAAGGGGAAAGACAAACGTTGGAGATGTAAAGCTGGCGATTACCACCACCCATGCCGCCTCCCATGCCACCACCACCACCACCATAGCTGCCGCCTCCACCTCCACCTCCTCCGGCTCCGCCCCCGCCAGCGCCACCGCCGGCCCCATAACCACCTTGCATACCGCCACCGAAGCCACCGCGGCCTCCGGTCGCTCCGATGAACCGTGGTTCCGCCTCCCGGTCCTGTGTCCATCCTCAGCACAATATCAAATCAGTTCTGTCTCGGAGTAATCTTACTTCGCGTACGTAGACGAGTCGGCCCATCAGATTTTGGTTGCTGAGAGTGGCCACGGCCGTTTGCGCTTGCTCCCTTGTAGCATATTCCACAATTCTGCAATTAAAATTAGGTCTGAACGTCAAGAATCCGGCTGGCCCGGGGTTGGTTGAACAGCACGAATAGGTTCACTTACCCGCATCCCTACATGAACCCATGGACAAAGGTCCCAACCCGTCAATCCATCAATCCCAACAGAGGCCAGAGGAGAAAAAACCAAAAGAAAACCAGCCATGAATCACGTAAAAGCCCACCTTCGACATTCCATTCGGAAGCTGTAAGACATCGGCGAAGAGAACCTCTCCAGCTAAAGTATTGAAATAATTATCAGTTGGATATTTCAACATGACGTGTTACCACTCGTAGGTGATCAACTCACCCTGTCGCATAAAATCCTTAAGATGATGCCATTTCACATCATATGAAAGATTGCCAACATAGACACGACGGTCTTGCTGCGACGCATCCCGAATGTTGCTCATCATCTGCTCGCGTGCCGCGGCGCGCTCTTCGAATGATCGCTGAGGAGCTCCCCCAAATCCCGATCCCGAGCCAGGTCCTCCAGCCGGGGCTCCAGCGCCAGTCATGGGAGAACGCGAGCGCCTATCTGCTCTACGATATTCGTCCCGGCTTCTAGACCGGCTTCGTGGAGTGTAGGATCGACGTCGACCGGAGCGTCCTGGACTCCTAGAACGGCCACGACGGGGTGAGCGAGATCTTTCGCGCTGCAGCTTAGCGTCAGTATATCGCCGGTACCATCTAAGGAAATGCTTCCACCAAATTACGTCGAACGTTGATGCTGCAATCCAAGACAATGTGTAATAAGTAGCTTCTACTGACTATGCATGGAAACAGGGGAGGGATTGTCTTTGCCTTGACACGGCAGTGGTGTTAGATTCGACAAGTGAACTACTCAAAGCCAGAAGGAAGAAGACAGCAATTGCGAGCCGTCGACACCCTAGCAAACGTTGTTCATGCCATCATTTGTTCCAGCAGCCACGTTGCCATTTTGGTCTTCAAAGCTGAGGCAGGCACAAAAGCAAAACCGATGGCCTCAAAAGATAAGTACTCAACCGCAAGTAGGCAGTCGCATTTCATTTAGACTCTTAGTTTCAGTACTGCCTGCACTTGTACCACAGCCCGGACGTAGGTCATATTGAGGGGAAAGTGTGATACAGCAATAAACAGATAACAACATAATACATGGTGTTCTTGAACACAAGGAAGCATAAACACTTACTGGTCGGTAGGTATCTCCGGAATCAGCTGTTGAGATTGCCAGGTTAGATATTGAGTTTCAAAAGCGAAGCACGAGGGACGTTATTCAAGGATATGAGGAAGTTGGAACGTCTCGCAGCATTCAAAGTAAGAAGAACAAAGGCGCTGTCAATCTCGCGGGCCGTGCTTGCATACGGGGATCAAGAAAGTCAGGCCCGTTAGTGGATCGGGAAGGGGGGAAGGGGTTCAAGTGGTGGGGGGGAGCGAGCGAGGAGACAGCTACGTATAAAAGGAGAGACGAGGTGTACGTGTAAGTAGAGTGACTACCAATAGGTATAAGACAACCGGCGTGACTGGGCGAGCATCGCGGAAAGTAGAGCGAGAGATGCTGATTGGGCAGGGGGGAAGAGCGGGTAATACGGTGGTGATGCGGGCGCTGCTACCACGGCAAACGCCAGAAATGCGTACGCAATGAATGGTAGGCCGAAGTAGTAACACGTCAAGAAGCAGGCAATTGATTTTGCATTCCCTAAATATGCGGCTAAGGGAAGAGGGGGATTGGTGGGAAGCCAGCCGGTGCTGGGTTGATGGCCAGGTAGGGCGGGATTAACAACGGGGCCTGTGTATGTGAGTGCAGGAGGAATATGTAGGCTGGTATGTACGTGTACGCTTATAGCTTCTAGATGCGAAATGGAGGCCGGGAAGGAGGGAGGAGACATGCGGGAGAGAAAAAAATGCACTACACACAGCTGTGTCCTCGGTGCTTGACGGGTTAAATCAGGCTGCTTGAGAAGCCGAGGAGCTATAGGTAGAGAAGAAGATTGTAGACAACACCGATAGGATACGACGCGTAATGGGCACGGGGGTCGGTCGATAATCCGATGCAGAGCGAACAATGGGAGGGATGGATAAAACAGTTGCGCAAGAGAGCAATGCTAGACTTACCCATGATAGCAAGGTTAGTAGGATATGACCTTTTGTCCTACTTCGCTGCCCTTCAAAAAGAGGAAAATTTTTTCTTTTCTTTTCCCTAAACAGTACAGGACTTTGGGATATGACAGCACCAATAGGCGGCAGCGCTCAGGCTGTGTAATCTGTATGGAGGGGTGAGTGAGCATTCAGAAATGACAAGGAGTCGGCCATTATGCGGGTGTTGGGGAAGGACTGGGAATGGGCAAGAAAGCAGCACAGGATAGGATGGAACAGGGCAGGCCAGGGCGGACAGGGCTTCTTCTGTGCTATGGTTGTGCCATAGCCGGTAGGGTATGTACCAAGGGTGCCTTGGAGACGATGCATGAGAAGAGCCGTATGCGCCGGCTGTGCCCATGAAAGCAAAGATGGTGCGCCGCCATACCCCTGTGTATGGTGTGGCTCGTCATGGCTCTGCATATCTGCATTGGGGGCCATACAGCCTGGCGCCGACAGCAACAGCAGCAGCAGTAGCCATTAAGAGTAGCAATTCAGGGTAGGTTAGAGGGAGCTGGGCCAGGGGGGGACGCACAACACGAGCACACGCAGTGGCTTAGCACGCAATAAGGCTAGCTGGCTGCATGTAGCACATGGAAGGCGGATGGGGTGGATGAAGATTGGACTGGATGCTAGGATAAGACAAGACAGGACAGGACAGGACAGGACAGGAAGAAGTCTCTGGAGGTCAGGTCCGCAAAAGCTGAAGACGCGCAACGCGTGTGGATGGATATATGTGAAGATGTGTATACATGTGAATGTGTGCTAGCGCGTGCAATGGAGGAGGGCGGATCATGGATCATGCAAAGTGAGTGGGAGAGTCGGGCGCATATGCGACCTCAGGCAAGGCCGTTCGGTACAACTGGACGGCGTAGCAGTGGGTGGTGGGTGGTGGTGGTGAGGTAGGGGAGTCGCACATACCTGGAGAGGCAACCTGATGAGGCAACCAAGATGATGCACTGGGCAGAAGTGGTGACGATGAGGTACCGTAGGAGACACAAAGCAAGCACAGAGACTAGGAGAGGAGTGGTTGTACACGGCTCTCACAAGCTCTGTTAAGGATACGTGATCCTCCAATGGGGAGGGCAAGTGCGCGACCGAGCGACGAACACCTTGTCGGTAGGGCTTAGCCAGGTAGCAGCAGAGTGAACTGAACGAGTAGGTAGCAGTGTGGTGGTTGGTGGTTGGTGGTTGGGTGGGAGAGGTCGGTCACGCCACGTCGGCCAGTGAGTCGGACCAGACCACCTAAGCTGCTACTTAGGTAAAGGTAGAAGAGGTAGGTAGGTATGTAGGTAGCGTTAGCTTCGGCTACCTTGTGTTGTAGCTGTAGCTGTAGCTGTAGCTGTAGTTTCGCTGAACCGGGCTGGCGGCTGGCTGGCTGGTTTAGGTTGTTCTCGTGTCTCGCTCTCTCTGTAATGGCAGGTAATAAATAAAGTAAGTAAGTATGTCTTTGTCTTGTCTCTCGTCAGGCTGGCACACACGCGCGCGCAAGAGGGTGAAAACGAAACAGCGTCCAGGGGCTAGGCAATATGGTCGAGTAGGACGCGTCGGATCCTGTTGGTATGGTGCTGGTCTAGACTCCGAGACTAGAATGGGATTTGCCTTGTCGCAGGACGATGCAGCCTGGCAAAAGCGGAAATGCGTGAAAATTTGACGAGACGGCCGGGCGGGAAACTCTAGTGGAGGTTACGGAGCAGAGATGCAGGTGGGTTGGAACCTACCTAGCAATAGTTAGTGGAGACCTTAAGGGATCCAGTTGACCTCAGGCTACTAACCTACATGTAGGTTTCCAGGTACCCCACCCAGGTACCTATGTACATACATGGGAACTACCTCCAAGGTTAGTACATATATGTATGTACACTATACGCTACATACGCAGCAAGTTCCTACTGTAGACTACTTACCTAAATGCCTACCTAGATACCTACCTACCTACTGTTGAGGTACGGTACTCACGGGTTCTCAGGGTCATCACCAGCCTGGCCGTACGGTGGGGGTTGATAGTCAGGTATTTATCGTCAAATGTCCTCCGGTACCTGACCTAAGTACAGGACACCAGACACATGCACGCAGCATGACTATAGGTAGCTTCATAAATGAACAAATCAAAAGCCGGGACACCAAGCCAGACGACAAAATTGGCCTATCAACTTGTATACCGGTGAGGTTCCCGGCGTAATGCGGTTCAACCAATCTTGCAGATTCAGGGACCCGCATGTCTTGTAACTGCAATCGGGCTACGGAGTACATTGTGCCTCAACCCGAATCGTGGCTCGAGCTCTCTGTTGTGTCGAACCGACTGCTTGTTACTCTTCAGAGCGCAGCCCATATTTGAAACAAATATCCCTTCCTCTATTATATTCACGTCGACTACCTACTTCGGTCTTTGGTTTACATTTAGTCATTTATATATGTATTGGAAGACGTACAGATGCAGATACCGCATTCAGGTGAGACATGGCTTATATAGTACCGCGCCGCTAACTTAATGTACAACTTCTAAACCGTTCTTTGATAAAGAAAAGTGTTAAAGTCCAACGGCCTTGCAATAGATTAAGTATTATGTTTTACACCATGATTATCAGTCCACCCACCATATGCACTATCTACCTAATATATTGGTTTGCTGAAGTTATGTTGGGGTGTGTTCGTCGTTCAACGTAGATCATAACACAATCTAGACATACACGAATACGGCCGAGGACAACGTGCACTGGATATCTACCCGATAAGTATAGAAGTGGTAGGAAATTAGGGGCATAAGGGTGGGTTGTAGGTCATATGGCTAACTCTTCCTGATGTTTATTTGCGAAACATTATGCCTCCATCACGACACAGTACATGCATGTAATTCTTACTTGGAACCTGGCGCCTGCAACGCTACGCTTTATTTTCGTCTTTCCGTGGCGCAAACCGCCTATAAATTCACTGTTTACCTATAGTTATATACTTATCCATTAGCAATTAGCTATATGTGACTATGTTCCAGTTGTAATTTGTTGGACTACCTACATTAAGAATTATTCAGTTCCAGTGTTCTGTACCGCTTTTTTTTTTGTCAACGAAGTATCCCCATGATATCTAAGGTTCTTATTCTCCAAGTTGCATGTGTAAGTAAGTGACGTTTAATAAGCACCAACTACAAGCAGTGTTGCTGATGTTAGACCATCCGGACATAATGACGGGTATTAATATCATTCATAATTCACAAGTTGAAGATGAAGAATAACTGAGAGTCTTCATAGACCACAATATAACACTGTTACTCGACGAAGTATATGACAATCGTGTACAACTATGTATTAATCTATGTCATTCCTTGTGTTGGGTCCTTGTGACTAGGCCACTGCGGTAAGTCTGCAAAAATGTTGGTTCAACCCGATGAGTTACTGCCAAAGATACTTCTACCGGGTAGAGAGCCGCTAATCTACCAGTACGCTACAAGTAGACCTCAAATTTTGGGATGCGGTTCAGGTGATTACCATTGAGAACGGACGCTAACACATAAAGAAAATAGTATTGGCCAGCTTATACTGGCAAGTATCTCCAGCGGAGTGGCTCGCTATCAGAGAAGCCGTGGATTAAGACAGATGGTTGCGGGCGAGTGTTCCCCCATTGCCAGTTATTTGGCAGCCTAGTGGTAGTGGTTCAATACACTGATGCTACTCGCTTTTCACGTCTTCACATAGCTACGTATAATGTCTCCGGTCGAATGTAACGTTTAGCCTGGTCTTGCTGCATAATATTTAGATCGGCCTCCTTTCAGCCATACAGTTTTTGTGGAGGGTAGTAGTTCTAACGCGGGGCAAATTTCCCCTACTCCTGTCTACTGTTCAAGGGGGCCGAGATGTCTTCTGACAAATAGACTTGCGTTCGTCTTATATCGAGCTATGGACCTGGAAGCATTATAGCGATAGACTTAAGAGGTCGGATGAGACCTGCAGGATATTTTAAATCACGAGACACAGTTGCGGTAACTACTTACCTACTGTACTAATAGTAGCATGTAGGCTTGCGGCCCCCATGTTATTAACGCGCCCAAGGATACTGCTGTGGCACTGGAGCGAGAGATTACGGGTGTCTGGTTCTATTTAACGCAGGCGCCAGGAGAACGCCAACAATCAGAGTACTTCCGATTATAATTCCTTGACAACGAGAGCGTCGGCTGTAAATACCAGCGTTATACGGTGATAATGCTCCCAGAATTCAGTCCCCTCGAGGGATAGCCAACTGTGGGACGGCAGACGGTAAAGGGGAGGATTCCAGTCTAGACATTTCAAGCGAGCAGGGCCGTCGACAAAAAACTCGGTGCCCTTCCATACTCGTTGGATAATTGGTCTGCAAGCAGGTAGCCGAATCTGCAACCTCAGCCTGCATTCTACATTACACACATAATCAGTGCCATAGTCATTATATGCTATATGTTCAGATCTCCGAGTGCGTTTCTCTGTATCACTTGCATATAACTATGGGTCTGGTTACGCGCTATAGCTACGGTAAAGTAAAATATCTTTGCAGGATGTCCATGGTATGCCAGTCCTGGACGGCACCTCATCCGATGTTGAGCTGAAAGGACACCACTCTTTATTACAGCCTGTATACTAACATTCGGAGTTATGGTAGAAGACAGTACAAGCACGCTAACCACTCACTCCGTAACCTACCAAGATGATGGTAATCTTACCGCCATAAGGCGAACAAATTCCCTGTCGTCCAAGGGTTTGCCTGGCCAATGTAATTATCCCCCTGGCTCAACTGCCTTGGAAGTCACCGCCATTCGAGTTTCATGGGTGTCTCTTGGACTGGATGTCAGTATTAAGTCGCCTCCAAAGGCCCTATTGCGGAACAAGCTCCTATTCGTCTCCTTCGAGAGCATCAAGTACATGTCGGAGAAGTTGAGGCTACTAAGCTCAAATAAGGACGGCCGGAGAGCACTGGGCAACCAGTAGGCAGCCACTCTACCTTTCCACCGGAATTATAAGTAATACAGAGGCGGTAGTAGTACCCAAGAAGTCATTTCTGTGGAATATGGCGGCCTCCATGATCCATCCGAGACTGTACCACAATTTCAGGAACCTCAACACTACCCTATGAATTGGCTCATGTCGTCCTATTCTCTCACCGGATCAGGGACGCGGCCTATCAAGTCCCATCATTGCAAATCGACGTGCTTGATGGAATATAGATATTGGCTCACCCTGGCCCTGGCTCCAATCTTGGGCGTGCAATGTCATCTCGGTAGCGAAAAGAGGAGTATTCGGAGCACAAAGGCCATCCGTTGCCTCGAGGTTCCCATCGCACAGGCCTTGGCAAGCCGTCTGGGGGCCGTGCGATGGCTAATAAAGAGGAATAAAAAGGATCCAGGGCAGCCTGTTTCTATGGACGACCCGTTGGGTTTATAATGAATGAACATGTACATACACGCGTGCGATGATACTAGCACGGCGTTTAAGCTCCTTGCTTCTTAGAAGTAAGCGAGAACTTATTACTACACAAGTCTAGCAGTGGTCCACTGGGTGGATTTGCAGTATGACCGGATCATCCGAATAGAGGCTATTGCCTTTAAAGATTATATTGCTGGATGCGTGGTGGAAGGCTTTGCATGAGGTGACAATTCTTTGTGAAGATGTCCCGCATAAGTATTAGTTGCATACAACACATTCATTCTCGTGTCCCATGTGGCTCACAAAGACCTCCTTTGCGCTCTCTCTGCCAATCGAATTGTTGAGCTAGGTACGTTTGTAGGCGTTGACTCACTTCATTTGACCCCTAGTCCACCTCAGTCACACACAAAATCCCTGCGTCAGCCTACCAACCGGGGCTCGGATGTGGTTATCGGTAGCCTGCTTATGCCCACGGGCTAGGACTGCACACGGAGGAAGTGATGCATTTTTTACCAAGGAGAGTTAAGCTGATAGGATATGAAAAGAGGTTGAAGAGATCGATGCCAAAAAAAGGCAGAGAAGCCTTTTCTGCCGGTTGAAATAGTTACTGGCCAGAGGAGTGATATTTTGTTGCTCTTGATTTACCGGATTCACCATTGGTTGATATTATAGAGCTATATGGCTTGAAATATCCTGTGATGCACAGATGATTCGGCTATTCTTACCTCGAGGATAGAGGGGACGTGGGTTACGGACTTGTAGGACTTTAAGCATATGAGGGGATACCTACTGTATATAGAAATGAAGTATTAAGGATGCTTCAGACTTCATGCTACCTACTTCGTTGTAAGTTCTGTTCTGGTGGCCGGTACGTGTAGTTAGAGCACATACGGTACTGGACGCATATGAGGCTAGGTATAGTGTACTTGGATCCCGGTGTGAGGAGCCAGCTAGGCTAAGTATCAGCAACTCTATGTAATTGAAAACATATAAAAGAGTGGAACCACGTTGTACAATCAATCAACTGGTATCTAAGGTAAGTACAATCCAACATGATGGATGCGATTTTGTGATGATTTGAAGTTCTGCATTCTACTAATAAGTACCTATAACCGACAAGTCTCAACACACACCCACCTCTACACTGCCACTTGCACACACAATGGCGCCATCCAGGGCCCTCGCACGTCTGACCCTGCTCCGCCGAGCGCAGCAGGCCACCCTGCGCCGCCCGTACCACTCCTACGACCACCCGGCACCGGCGGGCCTCTTCAACGCTCACGAGCAGGCCATCCTGGTTGCCGCCTACCGACACGTCCCGGAGCACGGCTTCACCCAGCACGCGCTGTCCCTCGGCGCCCGCGATGCCGGCTACCTCGACGTCAGCACGAACTTGCTCTCCGAGGGCCCCTTCAGCCTCATCCGCTACCACCTTGTGACGCAGCGGGAGGCTCTGGCGCCGCGGCGCGAGACCATCCTTGCCGACGCCGCTGCCGCCGCTGCCACTTCCGTGCCCGCCCGCGTGGAGCGGATGACGTGGGAGAGGCTGCTAGGGAATCGGGATGTGAATCACCGGTGGCAAGAGGTATGAATGAGCATAGCATCCCCGCTTCCCGACCCCTGCCGTCCCCCTTCAGAGACTGACGGAACCGACCAAACCCCCAGGCCCTGGCCATAATGGCCCAACCAAGTCACGTCCCGGCTTCCCTGCACGAGCTGGCCCTTCTTGCCGATGAGATCCACTTCCTCGCAGGCGACACGTCCGTCGACCCGACCTGGTATACGAAGCGCGGCGGGTTGTCCATGATCTACGCTTCGTCCGAGCTGTTCATGACGAACGACCAGTCGCCGGGCTTCGGGGACACGCGCGCCTTCTTGCAGCGCCGGCTCGCCGAAGCCGGTAGCTTGTCAGGCGCCGTCGGAAGCGTCACGCAGTGGCTCGGCTTCACCGCCTCGGCCGGTGTTAATGTGTTGCGGAGTAAAGGGATTAGGATATGATTGAAGAGGCGAGCGAGTGAGTCATAATTCCCAGAGACATCGTGTATTCAACCCTGTAGATGATAGACGGAGAGAGCCTTACGGGCTACTCGGTAGAAATTGTATAATATGTGTATACTTTTGTATCAACACCGGCTGGGTAGGTTACTGAATACTGCGCATCACATATGTATGAATAGGAACAGTAACAGGTGCATGGATATGCATCAAATAGGCACTCCGCTATGTATACTCCCATATCTTTATAGACCAGCATGAAGCCTCTTTATCTACGGTATTTACTCTACGCCTAGGCCGTGCCACCAGAAACCCACGCCGAAAAATAAAGAAGAAGAAAAAAACCCGGAAGGATATAGGAAGCAGCCATCATTGCGTAGCTAGCCCGAACGCCCAGTTTTCAGGAACCGTCGCTGACCTGTAAGATACTGGTTCCCCAACGCCCATACGATGAGCTACAATCGGCCCGCATCGGGTGCTCGTAGAATATAGACACGAAACGTGGATAATTAATCACTGGACCATTTCCGGGAGGCGTTGTTGGCGAGGATCCGTGAGCCTGCTAGCACGTTAGCCAAGAAATGTTTCACTGTTCGAATGTGAGTCCGTACCTAATGATCTTTACATCCCTATCGAGCTTCGCTCTGCCCTCGATGGCATTGGGCGTGATGAGAATGAATTGTTTGCCCACAGAGCGACGGGCTGCGCCGATCTACTCACTTGGTTAATTTTCGTCGTCATTGTGTGTATGATGGATGCTTTACTTACAAGCATATTTGTGCTAATCGCACGGTTGACGTTATCCATGAAGACGTCGAATTCATCGAGACAGCGCAACGGAGAACCCATGGCGTCCCAAATGGCAAGAAGAAGACATATAGACGAGAAGGACTTTTCGCCACCCGAGAGCGTCTTGGTATTCCGTCCCTGTCCATTCTCTCGGGTCTTATCCGGCTCAACGATCACCTCAAGCTTCCGGGCCCTGTGGTCGAGGAGGAGCTGACCCCTGAAACCACGTTCGCTCAAGAGGTAGCCGAAATTACATCGCGCTTGTGCCGATACATGTCTTTGAAATTCTCGGTATTTGGCAAGACGATCCATTAACGCTTTCTTCAAAGAGTCCGACGTCATTTGGATGTTCTTTACACCCTCCTTGGCGTCGCGGTACTCTTGCGTCGCCTGCGTTGCCCGGGTGTTGATCTGCTCCTCTGAGGCACCCATCTGCTGCCTCAGCTTGTTGATCTGCTCACGAATTGCATCATATTTGCGCTCAATACTCTGATAAGTTTCTCCCTCGGGGATGAGTGCTCGCGTGGATACGATCTGACTAGCTTGTTGGATATACTCTTCAACATACCCAGCCTGACGATCTCGGGAAGCTTCAGCTTGTGTTTTCGCGACCTTCGCAACCTCATGATTTTCGTGGGCCATATTCTTCTCACTCAGAGCGAGACGTCGGGTCTCTTTGAGTCTGCCGACCTTATCTTTGGCCTTGGCTACCTTTGCTTTGTGATCATCAGATGTTAATTGAACGTTCTTCAGCTCTCTTTTGAGCGTTTCAATATCCGAATTTAGTTCACGCTTTTTAATAGCAACTTCGGCATACTGGTTTCCGTAATGATCTTTCTTCTCCTGCGACTCATGGAGATGATTTTTTAACCCCTGTAGTCTGTCATCGATGCCCTCGAATTGGTCGAGATCTTCTTCGATGTGACGTATGATAACTTGGGCGTTGGTAAGCTCCGTGCTTAGTTCCTTACTACGCCGACGGTGCTGGGCAATTGCTTGCTTAGCGCGTTGAACCGCCTGCTCCGCAGTTCTTCTTGAACCTTCCAGCTCGCGATATTCAGCTTGGAGTTGTGTCGTTAGATCCCTGTAATAGTGGATCTGACTATCCTGATCCGTCTTCATGCGTGGCTTCTGTGCGAGGTTGGGTGTGATGGGGGATGTGTTCAGATTGCCGCGGATGTTGGTGATACGAATCCCGTGACCCTTTTTCCGTTCCTGGAAGGCAAGACATGCTCCCGAATTTTCAGGAGGGTTCCCAAACATGACGTTTTCTGCCTCAGATCGATTCTCTATGAGGAGAGTCTGCTCAATCTGATTGTTGATGATCATGTGATCACGCACACGTTGGTTGCTAAACTTCAACACCCTTAGTACAGTATCGAACTTCGCATCAGGTTCTCTTAGGTTGCTCAGAGATGCCTTCCCTATGAAAACAGGACACCCTTGGATCCGTAATCTGTCCATGTGAGCCATGAGCCGCCCCTGATCTTGCTTGTTTTCCACAATGAAGCCACTCAAACTGCCTCCAAAATACTTCTCGAGGATAGGCATCCACTGTGTTTTGGTGAGTTGCACATATGTTCCTAACGGCCCAATGGGTTTTCTCGTGAAACTGTGATCCTCCTCGATGAGTCTGAGTAGTTGACGAACTCTAGTATCAAACGCATCGAGCGGATCCGTCCGATCTCGGTTGAGTGCTTGTAAACTTGATTCTGCAGCCTGGACCTCGCTTCGCTTTTGCGCCAGAATCTCGGCGGGCTCCTTTGTTTTCTTAGTGGCCTCTTGTTCGTTTTCTTCTAGGCTTCTGAAAGTAGCTTTATGTTCCGCTATAGCCACCTCGATGCTTGCTTCATGCTGACGAGCCCTGTCGAGTTCCCCTTGTTTCTCTGTCACTATTCCACCATTCATAGTTTCAAGCCTTTGCTCTTCTGCGCGTATCGAACGCTCGTATTTCTTCACAGTTTGCGACCAACTCTCGAGATTGGTATGGAGATCTCTCTCATGGACATGAAGCTTTCCAACTGCCTCCTTGCTGGCGTCATATCGAGCTTTCACTTCTTGTACTACATCGTCTGCTTGACCATCTTCTTGAATAATGCTTGCTGAGCTTTCTTCGGCTTGCTGTATCTTATTATCAATAGAATCAAGACCGTGGGCCTTCTCAGCTATTATCTGCTCCGTGCGGGCGATCTCTTCTTGTGCTGCAACGATAGCCTGTTCTTTAAGTCTGAGGATTTCCTCTTGTTCCTGGACTTGAGCCCATGCTAATTGATCTTTGTATAGACGGGTCTTGTTGCGCATGAAGTTAGACTTGCTGGCGGCCTCCCTCAGCTTGACTGCCTTCTCGTACTTATCTCTCAGATAGGCAAGATTCTCCTCAAGCTCAGTCAGCTTGCTCTCTTGGTCTTCGAGATACTGGGTCAAAGTTTTGTAATCGTCGTCGAGCTGCTCAAGCTGAGTACCCTTGACAAAATAGGAGTATTTCATGGCAGGCGTGGCGGCGTTGAGGAATTGCCTTGCATTATCCTGTGACAGAACATTCAGAGGGTTATCGACTTGAAGGCAGTACCACTCGACGATGTCATCGACCTCGGCCTTTTTAGTGGATATGATCCTGCCGGCGGCTGATTTGACCTTGAAGCCGCTGGAGCTAGACTTGGTGAACCAGCGCTCGCAGATGATGGAGTCGCCGTACAGGTCAGCCTTGTAAGCGTCCTCGCCCTGGTTCTTAAGCCTGACTACCAGGCTGGCATGCTCGGTGCCCTCCTTGACAAAGCTCTTGAGGCTCCCGCCGCGGTTCGTGGCGCTGGCTTTCCCGCCGAGGCACAGCGTGATGGCGGTCAAGACGGCACTCTTGCCGCTGCCATTCTCGCCGACGATGAAATTTAATAGAGGGCCGAGCTCGACGTGTAGCTTGATGTGGCACATGAAGTTGATGCAGGTGATGCTCTGTATGATGGCATTGTCGGCGGCGTGATTTTCGCCGATGATGGTGGGGCGTTCCTTGAGACGCTGAGTAGCTCGTTGGTCGTCCTGCTCCGTGTGCTCTAGGTGCTTGAAGTCTTGGTCCCGTATAAGCTCGTACTGGGTGGCGGGGGGCGGGGTCGGCTCCCGTTCGGCTTCGGCCATGGGCTCATCGTCGTCGTCGCCGTCTTCGTGGTTCGTATGGATAGCAGAATGTGCTTTTCGACCCGTACTGTCACCCGAGAGACGGGCCTTTTTCCGCTGCTAGTCCTTGCCTGTTAGTTTGTCTAAGTGTCGTCCTGTGTGCCAATGGTCGACTAACCGTCTGATTCCGGAGACTGGAGCTTGCGGCAGCTTCGACGACGGTGTACTCGTCGGGGGGTGCGTCTTCGTTGAAGGCGGCATGGCGCGAACGCTTAGCGGTGGCTGCAGAAGGCATGTCGGCGCGGAATGACGAGGTTTGGCGTTGAGAATAGGAATCACTTAGGTGCAGGCGGCTGCATGCATTGCGGGCGACGCAAAACAACTGAGCGCTTCTTCTTCTTCTTCTTCTTCTTTTTCTTCACGTTCGGGGAGGGGTATAAATTCAGAACTTAAGCACCGAATGAGGGTATTTCTGGTGTTCGGTGTTTAGGTGAGGAGGGCAGAGGGCAGGCATCTGACTTCAAGTTCTTGTCGCTCTATGAACAGGCTCCTGGGCGTGCTCAAATCACTTAGTTCCGTAGCTGCAACCCGGTCAAACGCGTACCTATTTAATACGGTACCTACCTACTGACAACCTACGCGGTGAGACGCGGCGCACTAACCATATATGGTCTAGCTGGCGTTCTCTGACAACTGTCCCCTCCCCCACCACAATCATGGTTGTTACAGTACATGTAAATAGGTGGACTAACTACCTAGAGAAGATCTAGGTGGTAGGTATGTAGTAGTAGGAGGGTGCAATCTTGCGCATATTAACAATGTTGAATAAACTGTTTTCTACCCCGACCATTTTATCTCTTCCCGACACGCCTTTTTGCTGACGTCGAAGTGTCAGATAATTATCCACCTAACACGGTTTTTCTTCTTTTTCTTCTTCTTCTCGAAGTACACCCACTAGGTACCTATTAAGTCAGTAAGATATCTATAGTATTCAACTCTTACTATCTAAGACTTATGGTACAACTACCTGGCTAGCATCTTGCAAACTACTACCTACGAAATCATTAAAACACGGTTCCTTCAACGCCGCAGTTTCGATTAAACCCACCCGCAACTAGACCTCCCAGTCCAGGTGCAAGGCCCATACTTCGATCCTGTCATCTCGAAGATGGATGTTCAAGATGGGAATCAGGCGTCCCAAGATGGAACCGAGGCTTTCCCCAGAAGTCTGCCCGATAATTGTGTCGAGTATATGCTGTTTGTACTCGAAGCGCTTGAACCCCGTACCTTGTTGACCGAACTGGAAAATGTTCGCAAGACGGCCATGCAGTTGTGCAATACCACTGCCAAGGACTACATCTGGCAAAGAGACTCCTTCCAGCTCCAGATCAAGAGAGAGGCGGGTTTGATTTATTTACACGGCAGCACAGACTATGGGGACTCCATCGAGGATGAGTGGTTGATAGTCTACTTACTTCGAAGACTAACCATTACTTTTCCATCGTTATGGGTTCGGATATTTGACGGCGATGGCGAATTCCTCCTCGTTGAAGCCGCCAACGTCGTGCCAAATTGGTTGAGCCCGGAGATCGACAGCAGTCGTGCTTGGGTACACCAGGGGAAATTGCAACTCCTTCCTCTATCCGCCAGCTCGGGGATCAGACGCCCCATCTCCTTAGCAGAAGCAGTTCACTATATCAGACTACATCCAGGGGCTCTGATACATTCCCCTTTCGTAGAAGCTGAAGCATTTTACCGCCTGGAAAAGTACCCAGGAAACATCGAAGCTTCGATGCATCATTCACTCATTACAGTACCCAGGAAGCTGGCACACATCCTTCATGAACAGCCCGCATCCATTGCACCCGCTATCGAGTCCTTCTATCTACGAGATCCTGTAATTTTAAAGCCGCTGATGACCGCGTCGCCAGACTTACACTTCTCTCCCAAAGACCTGGTAACAGTTAGTGTCAGGTTCACAAAAGTACTCTTCGCACAAGTAAAGTCCCAGCGATTTGCTGCGCCACCAATCTGGAGTACCATCATCAAGCCAGTTGAGGACGAGGCCGGCCCTATTTCAGAGCAGGAACAGGAAAATCCAGCCCGCCTCGAGCTAGGAATGAAGGTGACCAGTGGCTTCGAGATGCTCGCCGCTAGCGCTAACAAACAATCTAACCGCTTAGCGCGTGAGTTCGCTATTCTTCTCGAGGATGTAGAGGAGGACGGTGACGAGGTTCTTCCTACCGACGAGGAGATTGTGAAATGGCCAAACGTCGATCGAGACGACGATGAGGCTTGGCTTGATATCGATTTTGAAGACTTCGACAATGAGTTACAGGGGAGACAGAGAGACAAGACAGAGAAAGAAAGCGGGTTTGGCGACACCCAAACTCAAGCCGATTTACGCAAAATCGTGTCACGATTCGAAGACTTTCTCAACGACGAAACAGCGGGGTTCGAGGGGGCCGAATTCCACGATATGGATCGCGAAGATGATTCTTCAGACGATAGCGAGAAGGGCGCGGATGACGACGAAGACGAGGATGAGAGCAGCGAAGATGAAGACAAAGCAGTCAGCTTCGATGAGGAGCAGTTTAATAGAATGATGAGGGAAATGATGGGTTTGCCTCCGGAAGACGAGACAAACTTATCCGGGGCGACTTTACAAGAAAGCCCCCGTGTCAAAGGGGCTCGTAGTACGTGGGAAGACGAAGAGGAGGATATCAGGCGAATAGCAGCGCAGATGGAGGCCGAACTGAAGGGGCTCGGAGCACTTAAGCTGGATGTAAGGCCAGAGAGAGCTAAGACGCTGAGTTCCAAAGAGAGCGCGGTTCTCGGAGACAAAGGCAAAGGTATCGAACAGGAAGGTGAAGAGAGCGGTGATGAGGAAGTTGACATTGACTACAACCTGGCCAAAAATCTTCTCGAAAGTTTTAAGAGCCAGGCGGGATTGGCCGGCCCTGCAGGAAACTTGCTAGGAATGATGGGTATGAAGCTACCTCGAGATGAAGACAGAGAACGAGAAGAGGAGAAGTAGTTACTCTGTCACTGGTGATTGAAAAAAAAAATGAAAGACGCAAAGCCTTCAGCTTAGAACTGAGTAAACACAATGGATCCCATCACATACCCCTTATTACCAGGTAAGCCCTCCAATAAGCCACAGGATGCGGGGATGGGTTAGGTACTTGGGAAAGTATGACAGACGCAAGCCACGTAAATAACTTATTAAGGTTAGGAGGTATTAATTAAGTACCGTCCCACTAACGCCATGATAGGTGTAATACTGTAGGTAGGTACTGTACCACGACGTCACCTTTTAACCCCAACCTGTAGTGGGCTCAAACAAGTCCTAAATCGTTCCTTTCTAGGTAGGCTAAGATTGTATATCTCGAGAACAACAAATCAACATCCTGTCATAAAAGTATTAAATACAAAAAGCTATTAAAATAATACTTAGATCGGTTTAATCTCAACAACAATACGGTTTCATGTTGTTAGTTTATTTCGAGTTTAAGATACAGTTTTCAGAGGTAGCCTGTCCAGGCCGAAAACAAAACCGGTCGAGGCTTCTTTGGATTGACTGTACCAAATCACAGACAGCGTGAAATCATGTCCATCTGCTTGCATGTGCCCACAACAAGACAGGAACAAGAACAGGTCGGTACCTCTGCCCCCCCCGCCTTGGTCTAGGCGCCATCATGTGGTCAGGCAGAAGCTTGTCGAGCCTACAGAAGACATATGATGAGAGTTACTTGAAATGCTCAACTGCCGTCTATTACGAGACCCAGGTATGTACATCCAGCCCGCGGCTTTCGCATCTGCTTACGAGGCCCGTCTCCCAAGGGTGATGAGAAAGAGGCCACACTTTGCTGGAAGAACGCGCTCGACCAGATCCAAACCGGCACTACCAATAAGAAACACAACGACCGCGCGCCCAAGTCCGAGACCGAGCGTACCCTAATCCAGAGCCTGAAAGAACTCGAGTTCCAATGCAAAGAGAGAATAGATCTCCTCGAGGCCCTGCGGCTGTCCCGACAGGACCTCACCCCAAATGCACCCGGCCCTGGAATCAAACAGGAGGGCCGAGACGACTCCCCGCCTCAGCCCGGCACTCCCAAGGGCTGGATTGGAGACGGAACAATACCGGCCATCACATATACCGAGCTGTCGAGACCGCCTCTGCCACAACGTCCCTCTCTCACCTCTAGAGCTTCGTCGGAGCGGGCAGTTGTTGGTCGCCGCAACTCGATAGACCAACTCTTGGATCAATTCGAAGCCTCATCCTCCACGCGACCTCCGTCTCTACCCCCCTATAGCTCCTTACCAACCGCAAGGCCTACTCCGAGGTCGCCGAGCCCCGAGAAGCACACAATGCGGACAACGCTTCGGCCAGGCAAGCTAGACAAACTGCCTAGAGCAAGCCGAACGACACCCTCTAGGACAAGCAAGGGCCCAGGTGCTAGCAAAGCAGCCACTCTAGCCTGGAGCGCCCGCAACCCAAGGAGTAGTCCAGACTCTGTTGCAGATCCTCGACATGTGTCGCCGCAACCTGCTGAATCACGGTCATCTCACGATCAAACCCGACGCAGCTTATCTGCACGACGTGCTCGTTGGGACAGTCATACGAGAAGATTAGTCGCAAACCCCATACAGCCAACCCACTCAAATACAGATTCTGTCCCGGACATAGAACTAGCTTCCCGTATGTCAGGTGACTACACCGTCAATGCGCCGTCACCTCTTGCTTTGGGTGCCGCTTCGAGCGCCTTAAATGCGCTATCTTTACAAGAACGTGCCACACCAAACTCGGTTGGTAAACGACGTTTGGTACCTAGAAAGGCAACCAGTTTAGATTCCCAGTCCGGAAATTACAGTAACTCTAGCTCCGGGCCGTCGAAGACGGGGCCGAGGCTAGATACCTCCATAGGAAAAGGATCAATAGCCGAAGACAACCACACTGAGCCAAGTTTCTCAGGGAAACCCGATCAATCCCACGATAGCCAACAGCAGGAAACCGAGTCGACTTCGTTGAGCGAAGACAGGACAGGCTCGCGACAACCAAGATCTAAGGGTAAAGAAAAGGCTCTGCCAGTGGTTGATGATCCCGACGCCCATTCACCGGATAGCGCCAAGGAAGATGAGGATAGCAAGACCAAAAGCGAATGGGAAAAGAAGAAGAAGAGAATCATGAAAAGTCTACCAGCAGGCGTAGATGAGTCAGCAGCAAAAGCTATTTTTAACGAGATCGTAGTGAAAGGTGATACGGTCCATTGGAGTGATGTAGCCGGCTTGGAGGTGGCCAAAAGCGCCTTGAGAGAGGCAGTAGTGTATCCGTTTTTGCGACCCGACTTGTTCATGGGCCTGCGTGAACCAGCCAGGGGCATGTTGCTCTTTGGGCCTCCGGGTACGGGCAAGACCATGTTGGCTCGAGCCGTTGCCACGGAATCGAAGTCTACGTTCTTCTCTATCTCAGCTAGTAGCCTGACAAGCAAATACCTGGGTGAATCGGAAAAGTTAGTTCGTGCTCTGTTTGCACTGGCGAAGATGATGGCGCCTAGCATTATATTTGTCGACGAGATCGACTCGCTGTTATCGCAGAGGTCGGGATCAGGAGACCATGAATCGACCCGGCGAATCAAGACAGAATTTCTGATCCAGTGGAGCGACTTACAACGAGCTGCCGCAGGCCGTGAAAACACCGGAGGTTCAAGGGATCGCGGTGATGCGAATCGAGTCCTCGTCCTAGCTGCCACCAATCTACCATGGGCCATCGATGAAGCTGCCAGACGTCGATTTGTGAGGCGGCAGTACATTCCGTTGCCGGAACCGGAGACTAGAGCTACACAATTGAAGACGCTACTAAGCCAGCAGAAGCATAGTCTTACAGACGCCGACGTCATGGGGTTGGTTGAGTTAACAGACGGTAAGATATCACGAAATGGGGGACCGGCATGAGGTAGGCTAACACTGTCCGTTTAGGCTTCTCGGGCTCTGATATCACGGCGTTGGCCAAAGACGCCGCCATGGGCCCACTCCGTTCCCTCGGCGAAGCTCTCCTCCACATGACAATGGACCAGATTCGACCTATTGCATTGGGGGATTTCCAAGCCAGTCTTCGGACTATACGTCCCAGCGTGGATCAAGAAGGGCTAAAAGAGTACGAGGACTGGGCGAGACAGTTCGGTGAACGCGGTGGATGAGGTCCCTACGTATGTACTGAGGATGAACGGGAAAGCGGGTTCGATAAGCAATGGAGTGCATGGCAACCCTGCTACACAAGCAGTCAAACATACATTACAGCGACGGGAGTTCTTGGGTGCTGGAGTCAATGGGCGTCGGCGGATTTGATTAGATCTAGTATCGGCCCTCTCGTGGTCCCGGCTAGTGCTGTACATAGGTAGTGTTACATTGTCGGCATATACATATCTACACGTGTGAATCTTCCGGCCATTTCCCACCGGTCCGTCACTTTTCCTCGCCCCCTCTCCCGGGTTCGGAGGCCTTGGAGGGGATTTTTAAACTATGTATCGTTGTCGTACCGAGTGAGTAGTCGTCGAATATGGTATGTCGTTCGTGTCCCTTCCGCATGCTCTGACCGTTTTATTCCTGTAGCGCCATAGCAAAATACATGGTGAGCGAATGAAGAGATTTCTCTTGTGTTCATTCCTCACTTCTCTTCCTCCCATACGCCACTTCGTACTTTAACGTCAGCATCGGCGTCTAGCACACTAAACCGTCTTGACACCACCATTATAATGTAGCATTCTTCGAGCCTCCAAGCGAGTGGTGGCCTTCAACAAATAACGGATGTGCTTCTCGGCCTCGAGAGCTAACTCTATAGAGGCTTGGACGGCCTCTTCGACTGCGAGGCGCAGAGCCCTTCTCTTCGCTTGCGCCTCGCGCTTCGCGACGCGCTCGGCGGCTCGCTCTTCCATGGTCGGTATGGGGGGCCGCTCGTCGATGCCGACACCGCCGTACGGCGCGATGATGTGCTTCACGACGTGCCGCACGTGCTGCGACTCGCGCCACGACGGCGTGACGGCCACGACGTCACCTTGCCGGAGACTGTTGCACGGGTCGTGGACGAGCTTGTACCGCGGTTCTTTGAACCACTATATTGTTGAAGGGATGCCGGCCGTCAGCTGGTTTTGAGATTTGGGGTCGAAGAGTCGTTGTGTGGGTGATGGTGATGGTGATGGTGACGATGCCGACGGACGTACCTTGTGTACTCTCTGCTCCCACCTCTGGCCGCCTAGCCGCACCTTGACCGTCTTATCCATTAGGCCGGCCGACACGACGATGCCGTGCATCTCCTTGGTCGCCCTGCGCAAGCCGGAGGCAAGATATTCCGACGCCAAACGGTTCATTTTTCTCGCCTATCGCCTAACTAACTCGAGGGACGGGTAACTTCGAATTCTTGTCGAGGGAGGGGAGATGAGGCTGGCCTGCGAACCAGTTTCGGCGGAGGGATGTGGCTGCGTATTCGGGGTCGTTTTTGAGGGTCTGGAATGTAGAGGCTTCGGAGGCTCTCCCAGAAATGTAGAGGTTTCTTGGCTTATCGCTCTATGATTGGGTGGGTAATATAGTGTATCTTGGCGCCAAGGTGGACCTTACTTATACTTACCTTAGGTACACTAGAAAGACCAATGCGACAGCCACAATGTTCCTCCCGAATTACAGTAGGAACCTGAATTGAATCAATCTCAATGATTTACAGTATCTATCCTATTTCGTCTCTTTCGCCTATTCGGGCAACGGCAAGTTGTTTACGAATGTACCGGTCTATTCATTCAGCATACATGCTCCTTTCATAGCTCTAAATCCAAATATGCAGTCCGTTCAACATTAAGTACCTACCTAGTCAGTCCCCTGGTATTCAAGCCACTCATATCCGAATAGTGCCATCCAATATATACTCCCTATTTCAAGTTCCTCATCCTATGCTTCAGATTGTCTTCTTCCGGGCACTAGCAGACTAGTCTCTTCATCAACAACAGCGTTTCTCTCCTTCACTTCGTTCGGCTTAGCCTTTTGCAAGCTCAGCCATATCGCCGCACCGATGATCAAGGCACTTCCTACGAGACTCAGTGGCGCAGGCGTCGTTCCCCAGATGACTCGTTCGATGGCGAGAACGAGCACCATTTGAAAGTACTGAAACACATGAAACTGATTAGCAAGACAAGTATAGGGTGTTATTTTCCACGGCTAGGGATTACCGTCATGTTCGTCGCTCTTCCGCCTTTCTCGCGTTGCAGTCCCTCTGTTAGGAGGAACTGTAGCAAGAATCCTGCCACTCCAATGATTACTAGCAGGATCCTACGCCAGTTAGCTTTCATTCGAATGGTGACCCTGCGTAGCCTACCATTGCACCGCACCGTCAGGCAGTATGAAGTGAAGATCCGGATGGATCAGGATAATCAATGCGGAACCGATGGTTGACAGCATGGCAAAGTAGTTTACGCTGATCAGCGAATGCACCCGTTTGCCAATGACCCGGATGGTGCTGTATGCCGTCGCCGCTGCGAATGTTCCCATGATGGAGCACAGGACGGCGAGCGTCCGCTGTGGCGAAGATGGGGAACCGACGGGCGAGCCCTCTAGAGCCCCCTCCGTGATGAACATTGTCATCGTCGCGTCTCCTTCGTCTGGTACAGTTACGCTTCCGAATAGAAATGCTGGTCGCGCGATGAGGAGGACGCCAGCTAGCGAAATAAGGCCCGAAAAGGCTTCTTGTATCCGGTATGTTTCCTGTAAAAGGGGTAAGCTACCATTTCCTTACCTCCTCAGGATCCTCTCTCGGCTTTTCGAGGCGACTCACCCCCAGCCAGACGTAGCAAAGAATAGCAGTCCAAGTCGGGACCAAGAAGGAGATGGCCGTAGCATCCGAAATCTCCAAGTAAGAAAGCGAGTCTGCAGGGACGTTCGATTAGCTCCAGGTTGGCCATTCTTCTATGTAACTAAGAACCATGGGCTTGTCGCTATTTTTTTTTTTCTTCGCTGGGGGGGGGGGGATTACAACTACTCACAGTATAAACCAAAGAGTCCGACGAATCCAGCAGTGCCGCGCATCACCAACAAAGGGTGCATTTCTCGCGGCCCGAGAGGAAAGTTGGGAACTTTCTTGTACCACATATACAACGAACCCAGTAGGGCGGTCACCAACATGCGGACGAAGATAATATGCAACGCATCTACAACACTCGTAGTAAGTTATTGCCATTCAGAGCTTGATCTATGAGGGGTTTGAAACTTTTAGATTGTGTTGGCTTAAAAGGAAACCTCGTGCTCTGAAAATTACCAAAACAAGAAAAGAAGGGTTCCGAGAATTCTTACGGAACTGGTTGGACGAATCTTTGGACGTTAGGAGCTTCGCCGCCGTGCTCATCTATGGCAGCAAGTCATCCATCAGTAGATTAACGGCAGCAATATCCGTGAGAGTGCAGTTTGTATAAGTAGAAGCGTAGAAAGGGTATTTGTGAAAAGCATGCCAGTAGGTTAGGGCAGTAACGAAACGTACCACCGAGCCAAACGTCTGCGCCGAAAACACCAAGAACAGACCGAAATTCCTTTTGTAAAACCTGCGCACATACTGTCGCCAATGCCTCTCTCCGTCTTGGATTGGCGTCGCTTCTTCGTCGATGCGCGGTGATGTGGGATGGTCAGCCGAACCCGAAGCTGCGACCGGCTCTGGTCCGTTGTCTTGCGTCCCGTAACGCATCTTCATTGTTTCCCCCGACGAATGAGCCCGTTTCATCAGATCAATCAGGTATGCGTTGCTTTGCGGCGCCTCAGAGGTTGTTTATTTATTTGATCTTGATAGTCAAACTGAGATTTTCATTTATAAGTGTCGGCGACCCACAGCTGAAAACGATCACGAGGTGCCGACGCGAGCCGGGGCCGAGACCGAGCTCGGGGATACGTCCACCACTTCGAAGACAATATATGTGCTCAAATGAATGCCTTCTTCAGAAAGGAGAGGCATTTAGTTGGAATCTATCAGTTTGCATATAGTGAATACACGAGGCAGCAGGGTTGACCCTTGCGTTCTGTGTTGGATTTCGAGCGGAAAAAGGATCTGATAATCTACTTGATCAGTCCTTTCTACCTTTGACGTTGATCTCTTTGTCTATAGGAATATCATGATGGCATAGGTTTAATCAGTTAATTGTGATGTTTATGCTGGAATGAGAAATTCCTTACTTCGATTCCAGCAAGCCCTTATGTCCTGTTTCGGGGTTATGTACGGTAAGCACTAAATGAAGATACTTAAAGACCGGATGACTTTCCCGAATTCAACAGATACTAATACTTATAAGTTGAGAGCAGCTTACTACAGGACACCTCACATCATTACCACAGATTCAGGGAGTGCAATGCAGATCAACATCAGTTCTATAGGAGAACCAGCTCGTACTATCTAACTCTATATAAGCTATATTCGCAGAACTATACTCCTTTAATTAGAAAGGCTCCTTGCAAATACCATGCATAACCTCCACTACACTTTATATGTTATGATAATAGTTGCCAACTAGAGAATAATGAACTGAGAGTAGATTAATTATATCTGTAGGTGCATATATTTTCGTCGGAGTCATCAAGGTCCCAGGATTTATCCCTTGGCAAGTCTGAGAAGGGCCGCCATGTCACCGTTGAAGCTATCGGAGTCACCACCACTGCAACACTCGGAGTCAGTTATGGCCATTTGGGACGTGATTTGGGGGCGGGGGTTAGAAGCTCCTGGACACTCTTTTGTTCCAAAAAGAAAGCCCTATACTCTGAAAGTTGCCAAATTAAGAAGAAGATGGTTCCGAGAATTACTCACTACGTGTAAGCATCATTATACTGCCAAATAGTGTAGTACGGCCAGCCACCGGGGGGCGTGCCAGCACTACTACTATACCGAGCGAGCACCAGAGGGTTAGTGTTGACGAACGCGTTCGAGTTGCCCGTGCAGGACGACCACCACGAGGGGTTGGTGTAGAGTAGGGGATATACGCCCGTCTTGGAGTGGTAGGTGTCGCTGAAGTCCTTGATCCAGGCTACGGTAGCGCTGGCCGAGAGCGCGCAACTGCCCTCAAGATCGAGCATGCCTGGTAGAGTGATGCCATCGCCGGACCAACTGCCGCCGTGAGCAAGGAAGTAGTTGGCCTGAGTGGCGCCGGAGCTGGTATCTAAGTGAGCGAAGTGATAACCACCTCTGACGAAACCGGCATTTGTGGCATCCGAATAATGGGAGCTGAAGCTGGGGTCTATGTAAGTAGTTCCCTCCGTCGCCTGTGCATAAGGTTAGTGTTACTGCTTGGACTCAGTGTTGTAGATGAGCTGCGGTAGGTCTCACCTTGATAATGACGAAGCGGGCACCAGCACTGTATGCGGCGGCGAAGTTGACGCTCGACTGGTAGTGGGAGATGTCGAAGCCCTGAACAGCTGCGAGGGCGCCGTTGGCAAGACCGAGGAGGGAAGCGAGGGTGGCCTTCATGTTGATTTGATAAAACGACACTACGGTCCTAAACTGAAGTGATGTCGCCGTGGATAACAAACACGCTGCTGACCCGGGGCGAAGGGTGAGCTTTATACCAACATCGCGCTCCCCTTTAGTCGAGCCACAATGATGCCATAGCTCCTACAAAAGCCACCTGACAGATAATCCAATGATGAGCGAATAGAAGCCATGACAGCATCAACATGCAAGTCATCGATCCTGCAATTCGCTGGCTCCAGCGTTGTGTAGTGTAGCGACTAACACCCTATCTGTACAGCTTCGATTCCGTAGAGAGGACTGAGGTAAACTAAGTGTCGATCTCCCTTCAGCTTGCGTCCCACCGCGGAAGGCATTTTGGCCAAGTCTAGGGTCCAAGTCAGGGGTATGGACGATCTTGTTTCTACGTGGGAGTTCTGTAGTTACATTGCTGAGGGTATCGTATCTCGCCGCCCGCTCGTGCGGCTACATTGAGGTAAGCTTCGTAGCGTTCACCTGCCGATCGTAGAACAGATGTAACTAGCTTGATGGTTCGTGGGGTATCCTTGCACTAGTGGTGGGCGGCCAAATTCCGCCTTGTCGCTTTATCACGTACAAAGCTTCTCAGCTCCCAATGTCTCTAATTAGCTTCAAGATGAATAAATATTAGAAATAAGTTCGATTCGTTGTGTATAGTGTTTGGTGTCCCGCAAATATTACATAGTATAGGTTTATCAGAGCGAAGAATGAGGGGTCTGCTTCAGTCATTCATGCTCGCTTTTCCCCCCTTCAGCTCAGATCTATGACACTATTGTCCAAGTATCAACGAGATTAAGAGGGCAGTCTCACACTAACGCCATGCGCCCCAAGAATATCTGATTCGGCCTGGTGGTATTCGGAACTCACCGGTGTTATTGAAATCCTTCCAATTTCGATGTAGATTTAGCCCTAAGGGGCTGAGGACGAGGAGGCAGTGACCGAGACATCAACCGAGTATTCTTTCTGGCGAGAGATCGTGGGCTGCCCCACTGGGATGTGCATCATTATTTTGCATCACATTCGCTATAGACGATCTTCTTATTCGACACGAAGCGTCCCATGAGCACCGATCTATTGAGGCATGTCACGCCTAATTTGGGTATTTGCGCAATGGTGGTGCTGTTCCTAATTCCTCGAGAGATGAGTTACCTATCAGGACGCCGGGTCCTCGTTGAAACAAATGGTCCATGCAACATCTTTTGCGTTCCATGCAATACGAATCGCAAGTAATCATGCGAACCGTGCAACAAGAGGTCAGACTCAAAGATTGGCCAGCTCCAACGCCAATGCCGTACTCATATGCTTAGCTATGGCGGCAAGCTGTCACCTTATTCAGGGTCTCTGGTTTTGTGTCTGAGTTTTCTTATCACCGGTCATATTGCTGGAGACTGGTCTCATTTTCATGTTTCGTTTTGTAACCTCATACAAGCTATTTGAACTACTGTCAAACTTATCTCGGCCCGACCCTCGCATAGTTAACTCGGTAGCGGCGACGCCGTCGTTGATGAAGTACTGAAGGCATGAAGCTAGTGAAGGTCTTGGTGAAGCCTAAATAGCCGTGGTCGTTGTCACTGTGTCGTGGAAAGCTTTCGTGAGACCGAGTGCGGATTCGTTCACATCTGGCTGGTCTATCGTTTGACGAAGAAGTTGCAAATTGTAGATGCGAGCTGGGGATTGGCCACCAGATGGAGCTAATAACACGCCGGATGGATGGTGCCACCTCTTGTTTGGCATGAGATCAATGACCCTTTCAGTTTAGATGAGCGATAACTTTCGCTGTTTGCCTAGTCGACGGATGGCGCGGGCTAGGGCTTGATGGGGATGGGGATGGGATGTAGGTGCCATCTTGTCACTCTTGGCCCAGGTCATGTTTACAGCTTACTTTAGGATGACTATGACATACGCATACTTAGTATATCGACGTAGCCAACGAGAACAATCTAATAGTCCGTATTCCCTCGGCACTAAGTAGTACTCCGTTTGTGTGGATGGCCATGGACGAATCCGAGAATGCAACACCAGGCTCGATGACGTGCCCAAAGCTGTTTCTCAACAAGGAATACCAGGGCCCGGGGCGCTTCTTGACACGGAGGGCCGACTATGTAATGCGATACCGTATTACCTTGCAGACTTATGGGATTAATTAGCTAATGTGGTCATTGTCAGGCACTATGCGGTCAGATGAGAGTCTGGTATCTACGTAGTTATGGTTAGAATCGGAAGACTAGGGCAGGAACTGGGGAACATGCAGGATGCATTGTCAGATAAATCTGTCAGATAACAATTGACTTATACATAGTAGAAAGAGAAACACTCAAACATCGGCGCACTGCAGTCATTGTTGGAATGGTCGGGACGCCCGGGAGTCTTCGTTTGCTTACCTGCTGCAGCTCCGCGCTACCAAGTAAGCCAGGCTACTACGTAAGCTATTGCAGTATAATTTCTGCATCTGGATGGATGGATAGATCGGAGTATGCATGGGCCAACTCTCCTTCGTCCTCATGAACTGCCCACCGACCTAAGCAATTTACTTGTAGACGTTGATTGTACAAAGAAGCGCTGCAATATCAAGCGATAGCCGAAACTGTTGTGATGTCTACCTAGAGGCTGTGCCATTAGTACTCCTGGGTTGACTTGCTCAAGCGAGTATCCTTGTGACATTATACAGGTGCCGGAAGACGGAAGACCGAAAAGGAAAAGACCGAATACCACCCATCCCGCGAATATTCGGTCTCCGGATTCACGGCGGGCTGGGTGCAGTCTGCAGGATAGGTAAGGTAAGCCGTGAAATGTGAAGAGGATTCGGAGAGTCATGCCGTTATTAGGCGCCATTATGCTCTACAGCGTGTGTGATAGGGCACAGAGAAGAGCTAGGCCCACTACGGCGCTGCCTTTGTAGCAGGTACTTACCGAAACCCTCCACATATCGGTGGGGTTTTCCCATTTGCAGTGCACGATCATTGTCCTCTTCCTCCTTTCCGGTGAGGATGTGTCTAGCCTCGAGTCCGAAGTCACCGAAGTTGCTTGTGTCAGTCCAGGTATTTAGTACTGTAATCCATTCTCTACCAAGGCCAGCTAAATCAATCCTTCCTACATTCTTGATACTCGCAGTCTGCAGAACTTAAAGCTGCGAGCTCTCACACCGACTATTTTCCCCTCGTCTCTCTAACACTCATCTGACTCCTCTTTTACAATCCGTATCATATTCGACCGCATCTGCACATACGTTAGACCAATTCAGCCGGGCCATCTTACTGCGCATTCAGACTCTTTTTACAACTATTACAAATACCTTTGTCGTCTACTTACTCGCAAGAGAGGGGCAATCGGACACTTACCTGAGGTTACCCAGGCACCCCATCAAACCTAGAAAGGAAGGGATAGATAAGAAAAAGAAAGAAAAAAGAAAAAGAAGACAAGGTCACCAGAATGTCTGCCTCACCAGAGTATCCCCGTGCTGGAAAGCGTCCCCGTAAGTCATCGCATTCCAATCCGTGTCTAATCGTCCCTTCCCCTTCCTCCCGCCCCCCCTTTTTTTTCATTCTCTTTTTGTTCTCTTTTTGGCGGTGGCCCCACTGTCACCTCCTACCTACCTAGGTACCTAGGCTTTGTGACAAGCAAGAGCAAACGCAAAAGCACCATCAGCACCAACAGGGTACAATCTACTTCTGCTGTACCCCGCTCACTCTTGCCTGCCGGGAAAGACTGGCGCGCACACATATCCCCTCCATCCATCTGAATGTTCAGCGTTGACCTCAGTACCACCACGCATTTCCCCCCCCTGCTTGCTATTGGCCTCCTAGCTGCCGAAATGATTGTTTGGCGACCGGGTTTCCTGAAACCATAGAAAGAAAGCATTGAGAACTGGTCTCGGTAGTCTTAAGGTTTAAGGCACCGATTTCTTTTCGTCACCTCGAGCTTCGTTTCGCTATTCCTCCCTCCACTACCACTGTCCTCGATTGCCATCCTACTTCATTTCTATACTTGCGTTATCTGCGTCTTAACGATATGGCTCCATCCACAGGTACCCAGTCGCTACCTCCCCCGGCCCTGCCGCAGCTCGTTGCGGAACAAAATGTCCCCGTCGCTGCAAGCGATAAGGATACCCCGAGGCTTGTCGTGGTCCTCTCAAATGCCAGCCTCGAAACGTACAAGGCTTCCCATGGCGGCGGCGGCCCTGGTCGCATGGGTATGCAGCGCGAGGACAAGTACTCTCTGCTGAACAGCGACGAACACATCGGTGTCATGCGTAAGATGAACCGTGATATCAGCGACGCGAGACCCGACATTACGCATCAGGTGCGTCATCATCTCTCCCGATTCTGCGGTTGCCCAACCAGCCTTCCTTTTATCAAGTCTGCATTCAACATGCTGACGCTGTTGTACTGACATAGTGTCTGCTCACCCTTCTTGACTCCCCCATCAACAAGGCTGGCAAGCTACAAATCTATATCCACACTGCGAAGGGCGTCCTCATTGAGGTATCTCCCACCGTACGAATTCCCCGGACATTCAAACGTTTTGCTGGTTTGATGGTTCAGCTTCTCCACCGTTTGTCCATACGATCCACAAACTCGCAGGAGAAGCTGCTGCGCGTTATCCAGAACCCCATCACCGACCACCTCCCGCCGAACTGCCGCAAGGTTACCCTCAGTTTCGACGAGGAGATCGTGCGACCGAGAGATTATATCCAAAACCTTAGACCATCAGAGAGCATTTGCGTCTTTGTTGGCGCCATGGCGAAGGGCTCCGATAACTTCGCTGACGAATTTGTAGACGAGAAGATTGCCATTAGTAACTATAGTCTCTCGGCTAGCGTTGCCTGCAGCAAGTTCTGCCACGCAGCCGAAGACGTCTGGGACATCATCTAAGGCGTGTTACCTGGTCTCCCTCGAGTCATGATCACAGTACGCTGGACCGGCTCCTAGGTTGAATTACATAAGGTGGACGGGCGGTGGTGCGTAATATGGCTGACATGAGCGGGAGATGACCTTTGCAGGATCTGCCATACAACATTGCGGTGAATGCAGGCATCCCCAGAGCTTGGGTCTACGAGTTTTGCTGTCTCTGTTTTTACAACCAAAACATCAGGCGTTCAACAGGAGATCCAAGACGTTTTCACCGTCTCGGCCGGCCAATTCAACCTGGTCCGCTGTTTTTTCCCTTCCTATTTTCATTCTCCCCATGTTTCTATACTGGGCCTTTAGGGCGTCCGCCCTCACTATCTCGTGTGCTACTAACTTGATGTTTTAATATGGATGGAACTGGGGGTTAACTTCAGGCGGGAACCCGCCAAATACATATTACAAGAAGACGTTTAACCGGAGCAAAGTGGAATCTATTGACGATTTCCCGCTTCAAAAGGCATGCCTCCGCCACGGTCCCCAAGTACAGCCCGATTGGATGAGAGTGGACAACCTTCTGGCCCCAGGTGATAGTTCGAGTAGGGAGATGGGTGAAAGCAAAGGAGGCATACGCCAAGTTCGGATTCTTCGAATCTATCCGTTGAGAGCTGTACATTTAACAATTCCCACTCAGGCTACCTGCCGTGAGCCATCGCTCGGCACAATGAGCCTAAATCATTCGTCAATAGACGAATACAGGACGAAGAAAATGGCGGCGTTGTTATTATCGACGTTGCCTATCACTGGTTAATCATCTTGGCAGCTGGACTCATGGGGCGGTCTGCAGTCGTAGTCCATAACTACCTAGAAATAAAAACAAATGGAAAAGCTCCGGTTTGTAACCAGAACAGACGAGGACTGGCCGCCCTAGTCCAAGTCCTTCCTACTCGCTCGATAGGGCAAGGCGCAGCGTCGGCTCCACTGGAAAGTGATCTTTCTATCCCCGGTCCTGATACAGTACACGTGTAACGGTCCTCGACCAGTCGAAGGCAGCGTCACGTAATGGAGAGGGGGTTCTCGGCCTCAATACGTCGACCTACCACCGTGACCGATTCTCTCAATCCCACTTTGTTAGCCGCTACTAAGCCCAACGCTCTTTGGGTTGTGGTGAACGGATGCACTGACTGGACCGCGACAGGCGCCCACCCTGGATCCCCATGCAGCTAGAGCATTCGACTATTTTCTGCTGTCCCAATTATGAAGCGGTTGGCCTCAATTCGCCTCGACCTGCGTGAGTAGAAGTAGACTAAGTATGGCGATAGGCAGTAGACCTCAACCAACACTAATGCAATCATTTGTCTAACCGTCTGGACGGGGACCAGCGGGACCTTTTGACGGAGGAGCAGGCCAGAACACAACATGTCCGTCCAAGTAGGGCATCAACCAACGTGGCAAACGCTCGGTTGGCAAGGGCTCCATCTGTACCATCTGCCACCAACGTTTCTGATATTTGATCCATGATGGTGGAGATGCCATGTCGGGGTTGATGGGGTGAAATATGTAGATCTGACTTGATTTTGCGATACAGACCATCCATCGTACAGCATTGACCGCAAAGTTCTATACACATCACGAGGTTTTTGCATGGTGCTGCCCTCTCTTATCTGCCCTCATTAGTCGGCCGGGCCACACGTGTATCCATCGTGTAAAAGGCGACTTCGCCAGCACTTCAGCTACACAGGAACGAGCCACAAGTGACAACCCAAGGTTAAGGGGGCTGCGCATGGCAGAGTTGACCTGCATCCATACCTAATAAGCTTCTTCGACAGCACCCGGTCGTGACTGTCCGAGCATTTGCTTGCTGGTATTCCTGGCTCCCTTCTTAAGAAGCGCGGCAGGACGCTGTTATCATCACATTGGCTCTTAAAGTTGCACTTTTGTCTCTTCTTCTCCTTCTCCTCCTCCTCTTTCTTCTTCTTCTCATTTACACCATTGATATTCTTTCTCAGGCCAAGCGGGAAGGATCGAGAGGACCTTCGTACGTCCAGTAAAACAGACGTTGGGCTCATAATCATCTCGTCCATCATCGTCCAGAGAAGCGGCGACACAAGAAGTCACGATCGGCTGTCAAGTCTGCATCCAGCAACACAGCAGCTTCATTCGGTCACATCCTGTCTCACCCTGTACATCATCTCTCTCCCCTCACTCGCTCTAAACCTTGACCTTCTGCAAGTAATACATAAGACCCACGGTTGGATCGGATAGCTGCATCTGCCTCGTGAGGCTGCTTCTCCGTTGCATCGGCACATCCCATACCTATCAGCAGACCCGAACGTCGAGAGAAGGGTCGCTTTGATACGACGTCAAGTCCGCGTGCATTTCCCTTCACCCTATTAACTGCACTTATAAACTCCTCTACATCAGCCCCTCATGCAGGCCCTACCGTGCGTCCAGGTCAAAGACCTTCCTCCTTCAGCCTCCTTCTATTCGGCCGTCTCTCAGCCTCTCGGTCTGCGTTTCGTATCCGCCGGTCCATCATCTATTGTTTTCGGCAATCCGAATCCAGTTTTTGAGGTGAAAGCTGGCGCCGACACACCTAGACCGACGCGTATCGTCCTCTCGGCCAGTTCGCCATCCGTCGTATCTGCTTTTCACGCCGCTGCGCGGAGGGCAAACCCGAAGGGTAACTCCCATATCATGCTCAAAGAAGACGACGCATCGAGCGGTCAGAGCCGTGCGAGTGCCACTGACCTCGAGGGAAACGTCATGGAGATCGTCTATGCCCCCCCGACGGTACCCCAGGCCCAGTCAACCGCTAAGCAAGTCACTCGGATCCTCGGCTGGAACCTAGATGCGGCCGCCTCGGCTGTTGGTGCCGCCCGATCTACCGTTGGCGCCGCCCGATCTAATGTTGGCGCCGCCCGATCTACCGTTGGCTCCGTCGCTCCGTCGCGGCCGGGTCTGGCAACGTTACTATCCGGGGATGGGGACGAATCCTACAGAATCATACGACGTAGCTTTACCTCATCCACAGTCGAGACTTCTCCACCCCAGCAGCAAGACTCGAAGGGCCTCAGCACAGGCGCCATAGTAGGGAGCGTGCTAGGTGCTGTCGCTGCTGGCGCCGCCATAGGAGCCGGGATCAGTTACGCTTTAAGTAAGAGGGAGCGCGACCGCGCTCCACGTCAGGAATTTGACGCGCCACCCTTCCAGCGCCGAGCCACGTATCCGGAACCATACGCGGATCAACAGCAACCCCGCTACGTCGAGATGGAGCGCACCGTCGAGAAAGTTAGGTATCCGGAGCAGTATCCACCCGGATCAAACAAGTACGCCCACCCAGCTTACACAACACGCCAGCCGCAAGCCAGTCCGCCCGCGGAGGAGGTCGTTGACGACCGCCCCAGTCCGAGTCGTAACAGTCCGGGCTCACGCACGCGCGACCGCAGCGCTGAATCCACTCGGAAACCCCTGATGATCACCGAGGCGGAGCACAGGAGCAACGTCAGTACGCGGGAGCCCGAGCCCCCTCGCGTCAATGAGGCCGAGCACCGTAGCCAAGTCGGGTCGACGAGGCACACAAACGCCAAGTCCCAGCTGCATGCGGAACTATTCAAGCGCCGGAGCCCAGTGAAGGCCATCTCCTCGAGGGCCCCCTCGCAGGCGCCCGACGCCCGCAGCCACGTGTCCTCGCGCTCTAAGCGCGACGACGGCAGCCGCAGCCACGTGAGTTCGAGACACAGAACCGTGCGCCCTCCTGACGTGGACACATACGTGTCGGCGCGCAGCGAGAAGTCGACCACTACGGCGCGGCCGACAAAGTCGTCTTCGCGTTCGAAGGCGCCCAGCCGCGCCCCCAGCTATATCTCCGCACGAGAGATCCCGTCACCGCCTAAACAGAAGGATTGGGATGATCTCGTCGACGATGACGATGACGATGACAAGGCCAGTGTGGCGCCAAGTGATAGTATCAGCTGTGTTGGAGACCGTCCCGGTAAGTTGCCCTGCGAGATGATTAGGTTATTTCGACACGTCGGCCGTTGCTAACTTCTTTTCAGCACCCCATGCAAGAGATATACCGTTCTTGCAGACAAGAGAACGGATTATCATCCAATAAAGTTATATTATGCCCTAGTCGAGGAAGCTAATGTGGCGCGGGTTATCGACATCGACAGAAGAAACTCGATCGATGTGAAAGAAACCGGTCTCAAGGCCACAAGATAAGGAACGGAATGGAAATCCGCAGACTACATCTCGCAAGTTGACAAACTTTCATTGGTAATGCATAACATTGCGTAATTCGAAAAGAGTTAGAGTAGAGTTCGCTAGAAGGAACAGGACCAAGACGAATCGGGCTGTCTTTTTCTTGGCTTGTTTTCACATAATACATAAACGAAATAATAGGTAGAAAGGGTATGGGAGGATCTCTGCTTCTTGTTTTTATTACTCGTGGATGTTGTAACTCGTCGGTATGGAGTATGTTATTGGATAAGATATGGAGCGAAGTAAATCTTACTATTTACATTTGATATGGTATAGAACATTTGCTATTTTCTCGTGGTTTTTGACGATTGCTATATGGATAGTTCTGTCCTGGCTCATCTCAATCAGCTGGCCAAGTTAGGTTTTCGGTCGAAGAAAAGGGGAGCATCAATGAGGCCATACGTCTTAGCTATAAGGACTTCCATATACTTATTATATCTACTGATCTGACCCCTTTATTTCGCCTTATGCCGCCAGCTTACGGATATATTGCGGTTCCATAACCTCAGAAGTTGCCCTTCTTCGGTGGCCAAGAATAGACATGAGAGTCCAAATCTTGTTCATGCTTGCGGCGTAGCCGAGGCAGACAGTCGAGAGTCATCCGTATCTTGCTTCTTTAAGTGATATTGAGCTTTGATGATACGGTGTCATCCCGTTACGACTTCCATGTCATGGGCCAAGGGGATATCTTGCGGCTAGAACAGTTGCCCACAGCGTTCATCAATACATAACGAGGGATGAAGTTGGCTGGAGCGACCTACGTTGGAGACTCGGTCCTCGGGAGATTTTATCTACGGATGATGCTGAATTATTTTTATCTTCGGGGCGCATATTTCTTTGTTTAAGTTCTGTATAAGCATTTATAAATACTCAGTTCTGTACTTTCCTTCGTGCCTTAATCTGTAGAAGTGACTTCACAATTGGATAAAGGTTATCATCTGCTAAGATAGAGGTTGACGCTATCTACGGAAACAAGTTTATTTATGCTTTACACCAATAGCAACAAGACGCTGTCGACGTCAATTATCTCAGAGTTAACCCCTCCTTATGTACAAAAGTACCCTGTATTGCCGTGTACATAGTCCGAAGTTGGCCAGCTCACTTGGCCATCATTCCTTTTCCCTTTATACTTGTACTCCGTCTCTCAAGAGATACCTTTCTGTTACCCTCAATTACCACTAGCTCTACCTGATATATATAAATGTAGTGCGCAGGCTGTCGTATTGGTAGGGCCGGGCTGCCGACACGCTGGAGATGTGGGATGACGTGCGCTTGGGAGACATCTCCTGCAAGCGAAGCGATTAATAATAGTCATCGCGTAAGTAAACAATTGAGGATTTTAGTTTGGGCCGGCTATACAGAACGGACCATTGAGACTTTTGATTCCCTTCATTTTATTTTTATGACTGGTATGTGAATCTATCATTCGTTTCCTCTAAGCTATAAACCTATTAACTTGAGAGAGCCACATAGCCTCCTCGGAATGATCCTGGAGCATAATGTGATCAATTCATATTTTATGACGTACGGCTGGCACACAGGCTGTTGATGACCAAGTATTGAGCCAGTTGTATTACATTAGATGGCGCTGAAGGATCATGGTACAAGCCGAGGTGTGGTTAAATAGGCCGAAGTGGTGTCCACTGGCCGCCGCAGTAGCTTGTATCAATTATTAATATACTTGAGGGTAATCCCAAGTAGTTTAAGTAAGGCAAACAATTTCGAGGCGAAAGGACAGGACTGGGATGCGCTACCAATGGAGAAGACCATACCATGATGTCTAATAGTGCTGTTTAGAGTAATTCTGAATATGTCAGTAAGTTGAGTTATAATTCCAAAAGAGTGAAGTGGGCTTCTCAGCCAAATAGCTATCGGCTTGGAGAAAGGGAATGTCTCCGTAGCATTATCTTGTTGTAACTTGAACACGGGGTGCTGCAGTAGTCGAGTAAGATTAACGGCGTTTGCGTATGAGATAAATCTCCTTTGTCGTCTCTATGACGAACAAGTACATGGTTTCTTTGCTAGAAAAAGTCGAGGGTGGCTCCTTGCGGCGTTTAGTCGAGATGGTAGACTGGCTGTTGCCCTTTTTCTTTTCTTTCCTTTCTTTCTTTTCTTGTTCTTCCTTTCCCCCCCTTTTCTTTTGCATTTACTCTATGACTCCTTACATATTGATGAGCTTCTTGTACTCAGGACGCCAATGTTAGAGTCAAGGAATGTAAATGAAACATACGGCGTGTTATCTTTAACACTTGACACCCACGCTAGGACGAAGGCACATCCTCGGCTTGTTAGTTGATACCTAGGGTGAGGTCTCATAGGTACCGCTACGAAATCCACCTGGGATAAAATGGGCTATTTTGACCGAGCGGATTGAAGATTATAACGGAATACAACATCAAGAGATATCGATGGTGTCCACTAATCGGGAATCGATACTATCCGTCGGGACCCATGGTCTCCGAGGCTTGGTTGATGTAGTGTATATAGTTGGGGTATTTGCTGCTGCCTGGAAGCTAAGGTCAATGATCTCCTAGCTGGGCATCTCGATGATTGTGCAAGGACACGGAAAACGGTCCGACATAGTCACCGAAGCGGTGTGAAAGAAGTATGGACTGACACGGGCAAGAATGTCGAGGCCTGCCATAAGCGAGAGGATAGATAGAGCTGGTTTTTGGGCGGGATACTTGAAAGAGAAAGAGAAAAAAACCACGACCGCCCCCGATCCCGGTTATCCCTTAGCTAGTTACTGTTTCTAGTATATGTAATAGCTAGAGGTTAGTGGATGACACGTCTAAGGTACGACTACACGGCTAACGAGTAGGTAATTTTGTAGATGTCAAAACCAGTGCTACCTAGTCTAGTATCGAGACAGAACCTTGAATGCAGTAACTCTGGAGTGAAATATGAAGCTGCGGCTGTCAATGAATTGAATTAAAAGCTCCTGGATCTTAGCTAGTGTACGCAAGGTCCCCCCACCGTCCGATGTGGGGAATTGCCAAGAAACCCCACCTGTGCCCCTCGCCCCTGCTAGGACCCCTGCCTCATCCCCCACCGCTTGTTTCTGGTTGTGTCCGAGCTAAGTATTTATCTATCTCGGTGAAAGACCGCTCGGCCATCTGATAAACTTCCGACCTCTCCAATCTACACCAGTGCTTTGCACCACAACACCCTCTTTCACCCGGCGTAGTCTTCTCCGAACCAAGAAAAGGTGGCCTCGTCAACCACCATCATCCTACCTTGGGGAATTCGATTTGTTACGCTGCGCCGTTGTCAATCGTTCAACGCGTATAGCTCAGCAAAACACCATGGCCGGGAGGACGTACCCGTCTATGTCCAGGAGGGAGATTGAGGGCTTGGTAGCTGATGGACGCATGGTCTTCATCCTCGACCAGTATGTTATAAAGGCCGACGCATGGGCGCCGTACCACCCAGGCGGCGATAAAGCTATCCGGCACATGATTGGCCGCGATGCCACAGACGAGGTGACTGCGTAAGTCTATACTCGTCCATGTATTTCCCAGTCTGGACTGGACAACTGCGTATCGTCTTCTTACTGTCGCGCTCCCTACTGATCACCAACCTGGCCACGCCACAGCCTTCACTCCGCCGAAGCGAGAGAGCGCATGAATCGATACCGTATAGGGAAATTTGAAGGGAGGTGGATCAACTTCATCCCCCCCATCCAGGGAGGCAAGTTCAGACCGTTGTCCGAAGCTGGCCCGGACGACGTCTTCGACAATGGCCCGGATTGTTCGACCACCGCCTCTTCCCCTGCCTCCACCGCCTCATCCAGCGATGCCGGATCCCGCCCCCCATCTCCCATCTTTGACAATGACGATGACGTTGACGTGTCTCTGCGCAAACGACGTACGCCTACTGCTGTGTCGAGTGCCGCTTCTATTTCCTCGACCTGTTCTGTCGAGCCTGAAAATGAGGGCATGGCGTTCCTCAACTCCCTGACCCATGATCAAATAGCGCTCGATCAAGAGAAGTACCCACCTATTGATAGCGCAACGCAAGACAACATTGTGTCCAAGTACCGCGAGCTGCACCAGCGTGTCAAAGACGAAGGCCTCTACCAATGCAATTACTGGGCCTATGCCGTGGAGTGCTGTCGCTATACCCTCCTTGGCGTTGCGTCGTTCGTGTTCCTTCAATGGGGTTGGTATTTTACTAGTGCCGTGTGCTTGGGAGCGTTCTGGCACCAGTTAGTCTTTACGGCCCATGATGCTGGTCATATGGGAATCACTCATGACTTTCACACCGATTCAGTTATTGGCATTATCATCGCCGATTTCTTGGGTGGTCTGTCTCTGGGCTGGTGGAAACATAACCACAACGTTCATCACGTTGTTACAAACTCGCCGGAACACGATCCGGATATTGAGCATATGCCCTTCATGGCCGTATCCCACCGCCTTCTCCAGTCCCTACGCTCGACGTATTACGACCGCATAATGGAATACGATGCTGTGGCCAAGCTCGCCATTGGAGTTCAGCATTACTCTTATTACATTCTACTCTCGTTTGGCCGCCTCAATCTGTACCGTCTCTCATGGGCCTATCTTTTCCTTGGTCAAGGTCCCCGGAAGGGTCCAGCTTGGTGGCACCGCTATCTCGAGATTACTGGCCAGTTCGTCTTTTGGGCTTGGTTTGGATATGGCATTATGTATAAGACTCTCCCTACCAATTGGGACAGGTTTGTATTCTTCGTGGTTAGCCACGTCGTTCCAATGCCCGTGCATGCTCAAATCTGCCTTTCACATTTTGCGATGAGTACATCAGACATGGGGCCACATGAGTCCTTTCCTCAGAAAATGCTTCGCACCACTATGGACATCGATTGCCCAACCTGGTTAGACTTCTTCCACGGCGGGTTGCAGTTTCAAGTCATCCATCATCTCTTTCCTCGGATTCCTCGCCATAATCTGCGTCGGACTCAGAAGCTTGTGCAAGACTTTTGCGATGAAGTCGGCATCCCTTATGCTCTGTATGGCTTTGTTCACGGTAACAAAATGGTGGTTGGAACGCTGGCCGAAGTATCGAGACAGGCAGCTATACTAGCAAAGTGCCAGCAGGTTATTGCCACAAGCGGTGAACCTCAACATGGGCATAGCCATTGATCATGTGACCTAAATCGCTTACTTAGTGTACATACATGATTACATACATGATTATATACCCCAAATATCGTTTTACGTGCAGCCGATCCTACTAAAGCGTATTGTCATATATGACACCTCAACTACTAGGATATAGAGCATACGAAATTGTACATGATACATCATTAAGACAGAGTTATTGCATGGTGTTGAGTTTGCGATCATCACAGAATGGAGTGACAGAATCTCAAAACCCCCTCAGAAGAACACTGCCAAGAATAGGTCTAGATCTGTTATTCCGAACCTTCCTACCTTTGCTAAGTCAAGATCAGCCAGTGTTCGCGACTTCAATGGGTCAAGACCGACTTTCATGCAAGAGTCAAGGCTTGTTCACTGTGCGGTGCGTCTCGTCCAACATCAGGATACCAACACAAGTCTAGGCACATGATCCTAGAGCACTAAAAACTATCATCCCACTAGGTTAGTTATGGTCTATATCTTAAGATTCTTCACCGAAGCTACCTGTGAGGCTCGACTAGTAAATCCTACCTTATTTGCCTAGACTCTTTTTCTTTTCTTTTCCCTGACAGGAACCGTTATACGTCTCGGACGGCTAACCGTATCTGCACCTGCACCACCGCAAAATCATGATCATAGTATCCAGAGGTGGTCTTGGTGTCCGGGAAGATCCCGGCCCTTGTAGCCCTGGCTAGTAGAGAAATGCTGGGATGTCACCCCCCCTACCCATTTAATAAGTCCCTCTGCGAGGTGTGACGGTTCCAGTGTGCCGGGTTGATACTAGGAGCATTGACACACATATCCAAATCCTCGTTTTCTATCTACATTGTCAGGTACGTGAGATCATTGGCTACTTATGACCCCTATTCGCTCCGATTAGAGACATGGTGAGATCATGACGTGTCAAGATACTTTGCAGCTGCTTGGGTATCTGCTGGTGCATTCGTATGTAATACTGCCCCCGGTTGTGGGTTAAAGGAAAAGCAATGATTTCATCTAGTACTCAAATGAGATTGGGTCACCGTTACTGTGTTTAAGAATCAGTATATATAGGCCCTTAGACAGCAGCCTTGGGGCTTCACTGCTTCACCTCAGCTGTCTACCTTTGCTAGTCTTTCATTATCATAGAAACGAATACAATCCACCTTTCCACACGAGGACAAGAAGGTACTTCTCAACCAGTGGACCAACATGACGCCACGGAGGATGGATCACGAGTCTGCCCAACGTATTGCCAGAGCCAGAGGTGAAAATGTGAGATACTGTCTGCCCACACATACTGTCTACCCTCCTTATCCGCGACCTACAGGATTCCTTCACTAGACGGGCTCAAATGACTGCTCGGAACAACGACGATAGCAATGGGAGCGAGCAAGCAGAAGGGTCCTCTGAAAACAAAAAAGGGGAGGAGGAAAAGAAGGGAGATGATGAGAACACCAAGTCAGAAAGTGGACAAGATTCCCAAGCCGTGTGAAGCTATACCCTTGGCGTATGAACTAGTGATACAGGGCACATTTGAGACAAGGGTATAATAGATTTACGGGGCCTGCCTTACCAGCAATTTGACCGAAAGAGGATATAGGTGTCATTCTAAAGTTCGTGATATAACTTGTGATCTTACTGCACTACATACCACTTGTGATAAACCAACCATCATCCTGCCATCCACTAGTCAGACTACACTGGTGCCTCGATATATGTGTGAGCCACCCAACACTCCGGTTGTTAGCTGCAAGTGCGGTCGCTCTAGCGTCACGAGTTGCAGGCCATTGTTATTGGGTTACATGTTGGACCCTATCATTAGGAGGGAGAGCTCGCTAGCGATGATGTGCAGACACATATTCTGTCTCGAATGCCTCCTTTTGGTTAGCACAACCTGTCTGACGAAACCTACGTCGGTATGTAAGTCCTAAGGGAATTCTTCCTAGGGGGTTTTCATGACAAAAGAAAAACAAGAAAGCGTGATAATCCTGCATGGTAAACCAACATTTGAATTTGCCTACGAGGGTTTTCAGACTCCAAAGAGCATATAGGGATAAGGTTGATAGACTAATGTCCGTGGCGAAAGAGCGAGGAAAGGTCAAAAAGCCTCATGCCAAATCAGGCTCTGCAGCACCTTATTGGACGAAGACTTGCTAGATCGCTTCCACGGAGAATATGCCAGTCACTCCTTGCCCTCGTACGAGTTAAATAGCTGCGCTGGCAACCAAAACTGGGCGATGTCTGTATGTATTAGGGACTGAAGATGAGTTGACCCGATAAGAACCGAAAGCGAGCCCAGTATCAAAATCTCCTGTATCTCCGCTCATGTTCTGTTACGTTACGATAGTCCCCTACTATATGGACGGTGACGAGTAAGATTCACTTGTGTTGACCGACTCTGCGGAGAGGATATGTGATGTGATATTCATCTACAAATGGAATGCAACTGGCCGCTGACGGTGAACCCTACACCGTTTCTATAGGGGTATGCTTACTAATAGTGTATAACAGAGGCGTGATGACTGCCAGGTCGTCCTTTATCACTATATGCCTAACAAGAGCTTCTCCAAATACATTAGCCGTTTAGTGTAGCTGTAGAGGTAACTCTTCACATATATTTGGTGACTAGAAGATACTAAGCGTAGTATTCCGCTTCATGACGATAACGGAACTGGGACTAATTTCGAGGGATAAGAGATCAGGGCCCGTCTATGACTGCGAGATTATTGATGAGAAATTACTCGTTATGTTGGATGTAAGTAGCGAGAATTCTCTGTCACGATACTGATGGCATGACTCTATTCTACACAGTAGACCGGCTAGTATCCCTTGCTATCTTAGACGCTGTTTTCGTTGAATCATGGTATGAGATAAATAGAGATCAAAAGAGGAGAAGGATGCGTGCGTCATGGCCTGGGCACGAGAACAACCTCTTGTCCTAAGGACCAAGCATGAAGCTATTTACATGTAGCCTCTCGTGGTGCAACTGTCGAAGGTTAGGTAGCTAAACTTAGACTAAGGTATGACACTTTAGATATATTCCCTACTCAGATATCAGGGACCTACCCTTGGTGGTCATACTCGCGAATCTCGTTATGGGCTACAGTGGAATACTTACGCCAGTTCTACTTGGAAGCTGCACACTGCACACATGGCAATAAGGTAGGAGGAGCCTGAGATGGATGTCGAGGATGAAACTGAAGGCGACGTTCAGCAAATAACTGCTACTTCTATCCTAGTGACCGAAGCCGAGGGTTTTCACTAAGCCTAAGTATATACTATCCTTGTATTATTCCTCTTCGATTTACATCCCATCTGACTGGCCACGCAACTTGGTTAACAAAGCTTACACATTCGTGCATTATCCTGAGGCTTTCACTCTCTGAGACGAAGTGAATAAGGTATGATCCAACTTACTCATTGTCTTATGCACATGCCGGTATGTACTCGGATCACTGGATAATAACAGGTAGTGATGGACCAAGTCCTACCTTACTACAAGTACTTGTTATAATGCCATTGTGGCCTAAAAGAGACCAAGAGCTACCTGTAAGGTAAAAGCCACTCACCCCACCTACCACCTAACCTACAGCACGTACCCACTAAATTAGGTGTCTGCCGGCCTCAATTAAGTGCCTGGGAAGGCCACTGCTGCCCCGCCCCTTCTATTCGGCAACCCCCTGTCGTCCTTCGTTGCCCTCGTCGTCCTAACTAATTAACTAGCCTAGTGCACGTCACTTTGTCCTGCTCCCAACAACATCGTCACATCAACAACTACGTTTTGTCGGTACCCCAGTATTGCTGACCAGAATCCCAATCCCACCTATCCCCAGTAACGGGTCATATACTTATACACATAGCACATTGTCTCCTGCCGGGCCCCGTGGGCGGTCTGACGAAATAGTGTTTCGCCCGGGATTCGGTCCTAGAGCTGCCACTGGCCGTCGTCTAGGTAGCTAGCAGCTCGCCTTCTTTCAACCGACATCTCCCCAACAACATGTACATGGTCCTGTGAGCGAATCAGCTGCGCCGGGCAAGACTGAACCGGCCATGGATCCCCATATCGCACGTCTTCTCAACGATAAGCTCTATGACAAGAGGAAGACTGGTGCTCTCGAGTGTGTATCTCTGTTTATGCTTCCTGACCACCGTTCACTGGGCTAACCGTCTTATGAGGCTCGAGCGCTCCATCCGTGAGCATATGATCGCAAAGGACTACAATAGGGTCCAGAGTATCATACAGCAGCTGTGTGACGAATATGCCTACGCGGTACATCAACCACATGCCCGAAACGGCGGCCTCATAGGCTTGGCTGCTGCAGCTATCGCCCTCGGCCCAGTACGCCACATCCACCTCTCATGCGCCTCTGAGAGCACGTGTTGCTGACCAAGCCCTCACAGGAGCTCCCGAGGTACTTGGAGACCATAGTGCCGCCCGTACTCGCTTGCTTTACCGATCAGGACGCTCGCGTCCGCTATTATGCATGCGAGTCCATGTACAACATCGCCAAGGTTGCCAAAGGGGAAATCCTCAGGTATTTTAACCACATATTTGACGCCTTATGCAAGGTATATACGACCAGTCCGTGGAGTTTCCCATTAATGTCCGTTCTCTAACTGGACTGTACGTATGTAGCTAGGGGCCGATTCAGAACTGTCCGTCAAAAATGGCGCCGAGCTTCTTGACCGTCTTGTCAAAGACATCGTTGCTGAATCCGCCGCTACTTACGTATCGGTGTTGGAATCTACGCCGCCCTTGCCATATGAGTCTAAGGACCCAGATGGGCAGAATCCCCCAACCCCTCCCAGTCCTCCAACCGCTTTTTCTTTGCCTAGATTTATCCCCTTATTGAAGGAGCGTATATGGGTTATCAACCCATTTACACGGACCTTTCTTGTAGGCTGGATCACTCTCCTCGATTCTATCCCAGACCTTGAGCTTGTGACCTACTTGCCAGAATTCTTGGGCGGCCTGCTCAAGTTTTTGAGTGGCAATAATGTGGACGTCCGTGTTGTCACTCAGAACTGTTTGGACAAGTTCCTCAACGAAATTAAGCGAATCGCTCGGGTAAAAAAGGGAATTGCCGAGAGCAAAAAATCGAAGGGCGACGGCAAGAGAAAAAGAGAAGACTCTGTTGAGAGTGGAAGCGCACGCATGGCTCCAGATGACGCCGAAGAAACGGGTTCAGTTACCGCCATTGATGAAGAAGACGAGGTGAGCAGTGAAGATGATTGGGTGCCGGGGCAAGACGTCCAGGTGAACTATAAAGCGATTCTCGAGATCCTAACAGCGACTTTGGATTCTCAGCTGGGTGAGTATTCTTACTTTTAGTGGCTGGGCGAGCAAAGTATATCTGACGTGTGACACAGAGGAAGATGGTTTACTGGAGAGTTTACGGTGGATAGTCTCGTTTCTGGACATCTGTCCTGAAGAAGTATTACCTTTTACGCCCAAGATCTTGGCTCACCTGCTGCCGGCCATGGCCAGCGGTGTTGAACCTATTCGCCAAGCTGCGGCAAGGGTTAACACTTCACTTATGGAATATGTTGTTTCTCTCACCGACGAATCCGACGTATCGCCAAGTCAACCGCCGTCACGAATACCGACATCACTTACTGAAGGCACGACTAGTGCACGAGCGTCTCTTTCCAGCGCCCGAGAAATCGACATAAGTAGTCCCACACCAGCAAACCACCGCAGGACTCCTACGCCGGCGACATCTGTGACGAATCCACAACCCGACTTGGACTACGCAGCTGCGGTGAATTCACTGACATTATTGTTCCTCAACGACCACGAAGCTACACGCGTCGCAGCATTAACCTGGCTCATCATGCTACACCGCAAGGCGCCGCGAAAAATCGTTGCCTTCAATGATGGCACCTTTCCTGCTCTACTCAAAACTCTGTCCGATCCGGCAGAAGCTGTCGTGACCAAGGATCTGCAGCTTCTGTCGCAAATATCCAGGAACAGCGAGGATGACTATTTCTCCAACTTCATGGTCAGTCTTCTACAGCTTTTCTCTACCGATCGAAAGCTGTTGGAGATGCGAGGCAATCTGATTATCAGACAACTCTGTATGACCCTAAGCCCGGAACGTATCTATCGTACGCTAGCCGAGACGATTGAGAAAGAAGAGGATCTTGAGTTTGCTAGCATCATGGTTCAGAATCTCAACAATAACCTCATCACTGCGCCTGAGCTGGCCGACCTTCGCAAGCGTCTAAGAAATTTGGAGACCAAGGTGACCACATAAACCTCCTCAAGCAGCCTCCCCCACCCTTCAATTGCAGACAGACATATTAACAAACGCATAGGATGGGCAGATGTTCTTCGTCGCCCTTTTCCGGTCATGGTGCTATAACGCCGTGGCCACGTTTTCTCTGTGCCTGCTTGCACAAGCATACGAGGCCGCCTATAACTTATTGCAAATATTGTCAGATTATACCTACTGAACGAGGGCGTCGAGCGTTACTAACCAATGACAGCGCGGATCTTGAGATGACGGTGAACATCCTCATCCAAATCGACAAGCTTGTCCAGCTTATCGAGTCTCCTGTGTTCACATGTTAGTGTTAACACACGACGTTTCCTATATCTTCGCCTCATGGCACTCTAACCATGGGTACTACAGATCTTCGTCTGCAGCTCCTTGAGCCAGAGAAATACCCGTACCTGTACAAGTGCCTCTATGGACTCCTTATGCTCTTACCGCAATCGTCTGCTTTCGCAGCGCTCAAGAATAGATTGAACAGCGTGAGCTCTATTGGTTTTCTGCACACCGGGCCACGACCGTATGTACCTCCACCTACTGCTCTCGTTAACGGACCGCCTTCGCATTCTCGACAAGGATCAGTAGCGGAGGCGGTTTCCACGTATCAGGGCATTTCCCCTCGTAAAAAAAGCGTCCATGACACTCATTCTTTTTACACTAGTTCTCCCGCTACCCCTGGCACATCTGGCTATGATCGACCCAACAGGCTAGGGAAGGGGCGCGAAGACGGCATTATCCGCTGGGATCAGCTTCTAGAAAAGTTCAGGAGCGTGCAAGAAAGGGCTCGGCGAGCGCAACGATTGATGGGAGGAGGTAGCTTCGATGACGGGTCGGACTTTAGCGAGCTGCGCATCGGCGATGGCATGGGGGCCAAGGAGACGGCACGTCCTGCCACCGCGGGGCCGCCTGTGCCGCAGAAAGACTCTACTATGGCAGCGCCTCCCAAGCGTACGGGCCTTGGGAGACAGTTTGGGAGACTGGGAGCGACGGTCGCGGGTCGCGGGAGGCGATCACAGCAATAGCATTGAGATTGACATGGGGTCCCGCGCGCCCTGGACTGAAAATCGGATTCTTGTTCAAATGGCGGACAATCGAGGAATAATGCATGCTTCTGCTATACATGCACAACAGAGATTAGAGCAGCGAGCGATGCAAATCGTCATTTGTCACATTGAAACATCACGTAGAACGAACATAGCGAGGATACTCGGGTTATAGCGCATAAATCAGCGGGGTATCTTAGTAATTCTAATTCATCAGGACTCTTGCTCTCCCTCGGATCGCCCCGTCCCGTTTTTGGTACTGTCATGTTCCTCCGTCTCTCATGGACTGCCCAGCCTAAAATCTCCGCGAGGTCCTGACTTTAACGGGGCTCTCGCGCTCAACCAACATCTCGAAGTTGGTGTCCCGCCTCTCGGTGGCCTCGCGTAGCTGGGCGCGGAGACCCTCGAGCTCGGTCCTCGCGGCCTCCACATCGGGCGTCAGACCCGCGAAGGCCTTGACCTGAGCGTCGAGATCCTTCTTCCTCGCCAGGAGATCCAGATATGCTTCCTCGTCCTGCCTCAGGTCCTCGACGGTCAGGGGCGGGATGCCGACGCGCTTCTCGAGAGCCTCGACGTGGCGCGTCAGCTCGGGGAGTCTGGACGCCATGGCTTTGACGGCGCGCTCGAGCTCCTCCGCGCCTTTTTCTCTTCCGATGCTTCCGCCTCCTCTGCCCTCCACGACGTCGGCGAGCTGGTACTGTGGCGCCAGACGCAGCTCTTCGAGGAAGGACGACAGACGCGCGGACTCGTCGGCGAGGTAGGACTGCAGCAGCCCGACGCGGTGTAGGAGGTGCTCGGCCTCGTGCACGCGACCCTGCAGCTCCACGAAGCGATGGGATAGATTCGCGGGCGACGGGTCCGTGGCCGCGCCCAGCGACAGCGAGACGTCGGCCAGCGCGTCCAGCGCCGTCAGCCCTTCTTTGGACAGGCCCGCGTCCAGGGCCTGTAGGAGGTCCTCGGCGAGGAGGAGCCCGTGAATCGGCGGTGGCGTCGCAGTACTGCCGTGGTCATCGTTACTGCTGCTGCTGCTCTCGTCGGTGTTCGTGTTCTGCCGACGCCTCGCCTTCGCCTTCTCCTCCTCGGCGGCGTGGACCTCGTCGAGCGCCGACGCCTCGAGACGTGCGAGTCGGTCGCGCTCCTCGTCTGCCTCTTCGTTGGCGGCCACCAGAGCCAGCAAGGCCTCGAGGGTGTCGGGGTTGCGCTCGAACGACGGCGGTGGTGTCGCGGTCTTCGTCGACGAAGAGGCGAGGTGGGCGTATTGGCGTCGCAGCCAGGCGTCTACGTAGGCCCAGTCCTTTGCCGTCGAGGCTGCGGCGCGGGCTACCGAGGGGGAGAATATCGCAGCTTGCGGGGCTAGGTGAGACATTGCATCTCGCCCGGGCTGCAGGAATTTTGTTCTCTGGTTGTAGACAACTTTTTTTTAAATATGGAATGCTTGTGACGTCTGGTTGGTGTTGACCACTTACGTACCTACTGTACCTCCTACCTTAGTACAGTACATGGTAGCTAGACTGCCCACTGTAAGCGGTCCACTTTTTGAGAAAGGGTCCTGCAGCCAGATAAGTACAACAGCGGGGATTGACATTGTCTACTATAGCCGCTTAGATGGCGGGGTCCTAGAGTAGAGGGAAGTTTTGTGGAGACCAGACTAAAAATTTCCTATTTAGGAAGTGTCAATAAGTGAACTAAGTATATGACTATGACTTGCAGTACTTGTAGATTAGCCAGCTGGGTATGTTATTGCCTTATGTTTTAAACCATGAAGTGTTTTCTAAAGGTGTTTTATTAGATTTATAGTTTTTTAATCCAGCTTTAGATTACTTAATAGTTTAAATGAGGGACAGCGGACTAGAGCGACCTTTTACAGTGGATTCCGTGTCCGTTAGGTACCCTATTCCCTTTAGAGCATTAAGACTAACTTTTGCTCGTTTTTAAGCTTTTGCCCTCGTTCTTAATAGCTAGAGGTATGCATATATAATTTTATACCTACAATATTATTAAAGGATTTACACATAGTGCACCTTTTTTGCTAACGCTTAAAAAGCATTAAAACTTTAAATTAAGTTATAACTATAAATTAAATAAATGTTGTTTTACTATTAAATTTATATATAAAATTAACTTTTTGCTAGTAAGCTTTAATAAATTACACTATAAATATAAATATTAACATTTATATAAATAAAAACTAATTAATTATATATAATGTTTAACTTTTAAAATTGCGTTTTTTAATGTTTTTAAATGTTTTAAGCTTGTTTAAGCTATTAAAGCTACTTTTTTTTATATACGCTTTTTAGCTATTAAAACGTTTTTAAAGCATTTATATAGTGTAATAGCGCAATAGTTAAACGTTTAGCTGCTTTTTTTGCGAACGGACCTGCTTTTCGTTCGTATATAAAAAGTTGTTGGTTTAAATCCGGCTTATATTGTAAGGAACGCAGTTTAAAAATTAAGCTTAAGCTATTAGTTTTTGCTGCACTTAGCTTTTATAACCTTTTTATTATATTTTTTTTACAATAAAAGTAAAGTTAAACACGGATATTTTATAAAACACCCGCTTATATTTGTTATAAGTATAAATTAGCACGTTTTTAACTTTTAGGAGGTTAAACTAAAAAAACTGTTGTTTTGCTTTTTTTAATGTAAAACTAGCAAAAGTATTTAGCGCTGCTAAATTTAATAACTTTAACGGTTTAATTAAATTAACAAAAAAACAATTTATAATATAACAATATACTTATTTAAATAGCATATAAAGGACTAACTAGTTAAAAGCTAAAACTATAATAAATTATATGCTTAATATAAACAAATCATTTTTTTAGCGTAAAACAAAGTTTTTGCGTATAAAAGGAATTAACGAGCAATTTTTAATGTACAAGGGTTTTATCCGGCTTTAGCTTTAGCTGTAGAACGGTTTTTCCTTGTAATATAAACAAGTAGAATAGCCGCGTAGCTTTAAGCTGCTTTGCGGATTAACTTAAAATCAAAATTAAAGCATTTATATTATTTTTGTAAAACTATTAAACAAATTGTTTTTTTGTTATTTATAGCTTTTATTACTTTTATTGCTTTAATTGCTTTATTTATTTTTAACAATTTTTTAAAAGTATAATTAAGCTAGTTTTAACTTCGTAAAAGTTTTATAAAGTTATATAACAAAATAAATATATTAATCGAATTAAATTTTTAAAATTTTTAAGTTTTTGCAAAAGCTACTAAAAACTTTTAAATTTACTAAAAAAGTAGTTTATTTATATTTAAAACTTAATTTAAAAGCGGTTGTTTTATTATATTAATTTAAAAAAATAGCTGTTTTTAAAGCTTTTAGTTTTTATTACTAGCTTAAAAAAAGTGTTTAAAACCGCAAAAAATAAAATCGTTAATTTTTTTAACTTTTTAAAGCTAGTTTTATATATGTAAATATTGTAGTTTATATAGCTTTTATTTATTTTATAAAGCTATTTTTTTTGCTTTTTTTACGCTTTATAAGCTTTAGTTTTATAATTGCGTTATTTTTAAGCTTTTTTTGCTTGTTTAAAAGCTTAACGCTTTTAAAAATCGCTAGCTATAACATTATTATATTATTAACTAAAAAGCTTATAAAACTATTTTTTAGTTTTATTTAAAAAAGACTTTATATAATTAATAAACTTGTATATATATTAATTGTTCGATTTTTTTAATACTATAGCTTAATTTAAAGTTTTATATATTGTTCGTAAAACTGTTTATAAAAGTAACAATAATAACGGATTAGTTACGTTAATGTAGCACTAATATAAATAAGCTATAAAATTTTTAGCTTAAATAAATATATTGTTGTTTAAAAATAAAAAAAAATGTTTTAGTGTGCTAAAGTTTATTAATTTTGTTTTTAGCTTATTTATTATTTTAAATAAGTTTTAAAAGTAATATTTAACAAGTTTAAAAGCTGTTATTAAATTATAAGTAGTAAAACTAACAGCATAAATATAATTAAAAGCTTTAATAAAGTTGTTTTAAAAAAACGTAACTTTTTTTTTATAAAAGTGCTATTATAATATTTTTTAATGTTTTGCTTTTATAGCTTTAAAAATTAGCAAATTTAAAAGCTAAAAAAAGTATATAAAGTATAAAAACATAAAAAACAACATTATATTATATTATAAGTAATACTTTTTTGCTTTAATATTAATATAGCTTATAAAACTATTAAAAGTTAAAAAACGTTAAATTAGCTTTTTTTTTAGCAGGTTTTTTTTTTTTTTTTGCTTAATAAGTACTTTTGCAGCTATTTAATGTTTTTTTATATTTATTAATATTAAACTACTACTAAAAAGTAAATAGCTTGCTAATATTAAAATTAATAGCTTTATATTAAATAGTAATAAATCGTTTAAAAAAATAGCAGTTAAAATGCTTAAAATAGTTAAGCTAAATTTTTTAAATAAAAAAACCGTTATTTAAGCAAGCAAATTATATATAACTATTAATATTAACATACGTTTATAATATAAAAAAAAAAGTTTTAAACATTATATAAAGCGGAATAGTTTTATTAAATATAAAACTTTTTTTAATATAAATATTACTTTTATAGTTTAAAAAATTTGCTATTTTAATAAACAACTGCTTTTTTATTACAATTATAATTATTTTAGTGTTATTAGTAAAACAGCTAAAGTATATACTAGTTTTATTAGCATTTTAGTTATTTAAAAGTTATATATAGTATTATTTAATCGTTTTAAGCCGTAAAACGTAATATTTTTTAATTGCTTTAATTTATTGTTCGAAATTTAAACGTTTATAGTTTATAGTTTTTGTTCGAAATATATAAAGCTTAAAGCAGTCCTTTTAAAGCTAAATTATTAAAAAAATACTAATAAGCTTTACAAATAATATACATTTTACAAAAAAGTTATTAATAGCTGCTTATATAAACAGTTTAATAACTAAAAACGTGTTTTTAGCTATAAAATATACGTATAATATTAAAGCTTTATTTTTTAATTCGGTTAGCTTTAAAGGTTTTTTGCTACGTTTAGCTAACTTTAAATTAAGCTTGCTTTTTTTAAAAGCTTTTATTTGTTTTTAAAAAGTTATATAAAGTAAATTAAAACAGTTAGCAAAGTTTTAAATAAAAAAAATTAAGCTTTAAAATTAACGGAATATAAAGCTTTTAAGTTATATAAAAAGCGCTTTTTACGCGTTTAAGCTTATTTAATAACTAATTTTGCTTTTATAAGCTTTATAATATTTTAGTTTTTTATTATATTATTTGCAAAATTAAAATATAATATAATATATAAACAGCAAAAAGTTAAGTTTATATAATATTTTAGTAGTATTTTTATACAAATTAAATAGTAGAACAACATTTATTTAATCCATAGTTATAACTTAATCCAGAGTTTTAGTGCCCTCTGAGCGTCAGCGAAGAGGGTGCACTATGTGTGGATCCTCTAGTATGCTATTGAATCGGTCTGGGGTAGGTCTTGGCAGTCTAGAAGAACCAGCTGCTTGGCTGTGTTCAGGAACCATGCGGCTACAATCTGTACTTATACAGTTCGTGTTACAGTGTTATTCAAGTTCCGGCACAGTATGGCCTACATCATGATCTGTCCGGGAAGCGGCCAGCTGGCCATTACAACCCGACTAGCTATGGCTGCTGTTATACCAATACTTCCACCACCTGCTGCCTTGGGCCGGATCCGAAGTCATTTGCTACCACTTTTAAATCGGCCCTAGTTAACCTTCCCATCGTCTAGGACACTTGTTGCTATCTGTTGATGCTATCATTGTCTCGATTCATTCTTGAGTTCTCCAGCACATCCGTTGTTTCGCACCCTTTCTTGTTCCTCTTCATACCTGGCACCGTACACATATATCTTAGAAACACAAGTCCTAAACTGATGCTACATCATCTCCTCATCTGTGTTGTTGGTTGACCCTCAATCGCCCTCGGCAATATGCTTGTCCCGCTATCGACACTGGCTCTTGCAGCCAGCATCCTGTCCACGTCGGGCCTGGTGACCGCCCTGTCCTCTTCCGACATACCCTCCGACACCCCCATATCAGCGCTCCTGTCATCGGCCCAGACGCACATGTCCCGGGGCGAGACCAACGAGGCTCTCGTGTACTACGATGCCGCCATCGCGCGAGACCCCTCCGACTACCTGACCTTCTTCAAGCGCGCCACCACCTACCTCTCCCTCGGCCGCACGTCGCAAGCCACCTCCGACTTCAACAAGGTCCTGCAACTGCGCCCCGGCTTTGAGGGCGCACACCTGCAGCTCGGCAAGCTCAAGGCGAAGGCCGCCGACTGGGACGGTGCTAAGGAACAGTACCTCTTGGCCAGGCAAAAAACAGACGAAGCCGATTTCGAAAGGCTCATCGAGGCACAGGGCGCTGCGAAGCTGGCCGAGGCCGGCGCCGCTGCCGGGAACTGGGAGGAGTGTGTGACACAGGCCGGTGAGGCTATCTTCGTGGCCAACCGCGCCCCTCACCTTCGGGACCTGCGCGCAAACTGTCGCTTCGAGCGGGGTGAGGTCGAGGAAGGCATGAGCGACCTGCAGCACATCCTACAGATGCGCCCCGGCGACACCACGCCGCACCTGAAGATCTCGGCCACCACCTTCTACGGCCTGGGGGACATGAACCAGGGGTTAGCGCAGATCAGGAAGTGTCTACACTCTGACCCGGACTCGAAGACCTGCAAGAAGTTGATGAGGCAGGAGAAGAGCGTGGAGAAGACGTGGGCTAAGGTGTCTAAGGCATTGGAGAAGAAGCAGCCTATGTCGGGCGTCAAGCTGCTGGTTCCCTCAGGCGAAGACAAGGGTTTAATTGACGAGGTCAAGGAGCAGATGGAGGAGCTCCAGAAAGATGGTATCATTCCAGAAAAGGCGCCCAGCGTCTTATTAACACAACTGGTCGAGGCTGCGTGCCAGGCTTATTACGAGGTCAGTATATATCTAACCACCCAGATTACGCAGGAAACAGCGGCATGGCTAACTCTCTCTCTCTCTCTCTTAGGCCAATGGTAAGAAGGCGAGCACATATTGTCCCGAAGCCTTACGGTTAGACGAGAATTCGCTGTACGGTCTATTACACCAGGCTAAGACGCAACTGGACGCTGAGGATTTCGAGCCATGCATAGTGACGCTAAAGAAGGCATCCGAGGCTCGGCCAGACAAGAACAACGTCATTAACCCTTTGATGCAAAAGGCACAGGTGGCGCTGAAGCGTAGCAAGACCAAGGACTACTACAAGGTGTTGGGCGTGGAGCACGACGCCGACGAGCGGCAGATTAAGTCTGCGTACCGCAAGGCCTCGAAGATCCACCACCCGGACAAGGCCATCAAGCGGGGGCTCACCAAGGAAGAGGCGGAGAAGAAGATGGCTTCCATCAACGAGGCGTACGAGGTCCTCAGCAATCCCGAGCTCCGCGAGCGCTTCGATCGTGGCGACGACCCTAACTCCAACGAGCAGCAGGGGAATCCATTCCAGGGAAGCCCCTTCGGTGCCGGCGGCCACCCTTTCATGTTCCAGCAGGGCGGCCAGCAGTTCCAGTTCAAGTTCGGGTCTGGTGGTGGCGGTGGCGGTGGTGGTGGTGGATTTCCACACGGGTTCCCGTTTTAGATAAGTTTTGTTGAGAGAGAAAGCAAGATTAAATTATTGCTCAGTAAATATACATTTGTTGGTATACCCCCTTTTTGTGTCTTTGTATTTTATTGCAGCTGGGAAAGCGTACAGGGTGGCTGGATTCTGATGTCCTTTAGACAGATGGTTGTAGTAGGTAGTTGAAGTTACAGGAGCCATTATTGTCATTATATTGCTTCGTTTTATGATCTGCTTTATAACTCAGGTTCGGTATATTCTTAGACGGAGGCCTCGGTGGTGTATGGGGCTTTCTCACTTGGAGACTTAGGTTAGTTACACCCTTATAAAGCGAAAGGAACAAGTACATGAAACTAAATTGTCTTATTTTACTGGTTTTGATCTTAACGTTGTAAATTCGGGTGAATACATCATCCGTTTATAATCGGGTGCTGGGAGTGTTTGTAGAATGCTTTGATAAGTTACAGACATCCCTCTTTCACTATCTCTTTCTACCTCTCGAGTACTCGCACCGGAGTTTTCGATGGCTGATATCTACCGAGGAAGTATATTCAAGCAGTCTAGTGTATCACTGTATTAGTTACTTACCGAGATCCGCCCTGATGGCATTTTATGCTCCTCCGGGAAGACAAAAAGATAGCGATATAGAAAAAACAATGTCCAGTTCAAGTAGCCGAAGTAAATACCCAGCAGACCTCTCAAATTGGCGTATTTTACAAAAACAGGTAGTCACAACGTCGCAGCACCTAATAAACACAGATCACGACAGGTGAGAAAGAAACGAATAAGGCGACGATAATAGTCGATGACGACGGTGACGAATGATGTTTGGTTTTCTCTCTCTACTTGTACAAGAATGGCTGCCCACAAGCAAGGTCGATTAGAACGGGGGCGGTGAGAAAGTCTACTCTTTACCAATTGCTTCCATCCACCCCATCCATTGAGCATTTTACTCCCCTAATAACAATCGGCTGACAGTGGTTGAATCCATCGGCGCCGAACAATGAGAGAAAGAGAAAACGTCTCCTTCTCTTAAGACCCTCTCTTTTCCCCGGATCGACCCCCCCTCCTTTTTACCAACTTTTTGTTGATGAATTTTCTTCCACCGGTGACCAGGTTGAAGAAATGTTCGCCGCCAAGAGAAGAAAAAGAGAAAGTTGGTTTTTATGTATGTACAAGTTGTTGAAGTTTTCCATGGCGTCTATGATGAAGGATTCAAGGGCCGTTTCTTTGTTTTCCCGCTTGGTTGTTGAGGCGGGGTTGATTGAATAGGCGAGCGTGTGGCCGGCTAGACCGGGATATTTTAATTAGACATGGACTAATTCATGCGGACTTTCCGGATAATGGACCACGTCCCCTTGTAGATTCCCGAGCTTAAGTTCAGATATGAAATCTGAGCCATGTGCGAAAATCTCGGACTACGGTCACATGGTTCGGCTTCGGTAAATCGGGTCCGCTCCTCGGACGTGAGTAGTCGCTCGGACTTCGAGACTAAGATGCAAAGCTATCTAACCCGATGTTCTCAGATTAAATTAATTCCTCCATGACCTATCACGAGGCTGTGTTTGTGCGAATAAAGTATGCCCTGGTACGTGCTGTGTCAGCAAAAAGGAGCCAATCAAAGTGGTTTGGGCGTTCCATGGTCCCGCCGACCCCGGACAGCCAGGGAGGTCTGCTTACTTGGACGCCTCATACGCTGACCAGCATATGGCGGTACTCGGCATGGTTGTGACGACCCTCGGCCGAACACCCTTGAAAAAGCCGCGCAACCCTTCTCTCCGGTACAACAGCTTGCAGCCTGCCATGAAACTGTTCACGGACCGTAGTTCGGGGTCGGTAGCTGTCCCTCGCGTCTGCAGCATCGTCTTGATGACATCCATGGGCGTCGTCAAGGCGGCGGCGAAGCCACCGGCCACCGCGCCGGCCGTACAATGCGTAAACGGATCGTACGCTTTATTAGGGTTCATGGTAGTCGATATAGACTCGTAGGCGAGGAATTGGAGGGCTGTGAAGGGGACCGTCATAGATAGGGTGGTCGGATAGGAGATGTAGAAGGCAGAAAGACCCTCGGTCCTATAAACGTATTTCGCACAGTCCGTCATAGAGCGATACATCTTACTCGAGTTCTGTATTTGCATGCGCTGCTTGATAACTGCGATAGCGAATCAGAAAATGAGGCGTTAACCCGCCAGTGCGACACAGCACGGCGCAGCCGGGCGTAACCAACATACCGTCAAAGGGGTTCATCAGCGCGTCGCTGGCGATTGTCGCGCAAGCTCCGCTGGTAGCTAGGGCGTGACGTCAGTATCGACACTTTGTTTCCTTCGTGGGAGAGACGTGGCGTACCAGCTGCGAGCGGATGATGTGTGCCGGCCTTGTTACCGCCCATTAAATGCTTGACAGCTTCGTAGGTAGCGAAATAGACGGCGTGGGCAGGACCTGTGCCATGCAATTATGGTTACAACAGGGATCACTCGAGACAGAACCAGGAGGGTGATCCTTACCAGCGCCCACAACCACGCTCGACATGCCTCTCCAGAGGTTCATGAAGCCTTCGCCACTTGCTATGCGCATCGTGCTCTGAACCATGCCTTTGTAGACGGTGCCGGCCGAAGGGTTTATGATTTGCATCCGTGTCTGCGTGAACAGGTCAGCTCGTGACCGCTAGGGCTTTTTCTTGGCTTTTGCCATGCAAATACCTCGCACCTTTACAGCGTCGATGGGGTACATGACAGTGTGTTCCTGATCAGATATTTAGCCCGCTGGGGATCCCCGACACGGTGTCTGCGCATTTATATGGTCACCATACCGCTATGCCGGCCAAGGCACCGGCGGCCATGTTCTGGATAAGGGAGAAGTTGGGTGGTAGAGCTTCATAGCTATAAACGAGGACCAGGTCAGTCAGGCAACCAGTCGACTAGATTCGTGAGCAACGGGAGCAGGCCAGAGACGTACTCGTACTCCTCGCCCGGCTCGGCAGTGGGCTGGGCCATCTTGGCCACAGCTGTCGAGCCCTCGCCGAAGGTTTGGGGTTGAAGCGCCAGGGTTGCGTTGGGGAGGGGGAAGGGCGCCGTTGCCGCAGGAACAAGGACCTGTATCGACTGCTCTCACGGAGTCGGCGTCTGCGTCAGGGCCAAAGGCAGCCAGTTATCAGAGACAGATGCGTCTTGCCGCTGGATCGCAACGATGTCGATCTATTCTCGAAACGTCGGTCGGATAGACAATAGACAATGAGGGCGACGTGAAAGGAAGGGTTCGATGGCCGTCGCAGCCGAAAACGAGGCTATCTGCGATGCTGGTTATGTATAAAAGAGGCGGTTGCGCACACCGGGAGCAAAGTATGCGAAGGGTGTCCCTTTCTGTGAGTAATGGCGACGATGACGGGCTGGCGGGAAAATCTTGCGGGCCCGACTCTCTCTAACTAATTAATACGTAGTGTGTCTAGGATTCAGCGTGAGGCGAAGTGCTGAGAGTGCTGCGTGCATTGATTGATTTGATCTGATAACTTTTTGATGCTAAGCATCATTGCGGTCTAGCGTGATCCACCTTACTCGCACTAGCCCGCTGGCAGCTGTATATACAGTAGTACACCCTGCTATACACTAGCGTGCCTCCCTGCCCGGATACTATTGGCAGTCAGGTATCTCCAGGTGCCTCCCCTTACGTATAGGTAGTACACTTAAGTACCTAGCTATAGGTATTTATTTGTACGTGTAACAGATCTACTATGTACTAATCGCTTGAGCAGAATAGGCGGCTGGGCTAGTTCCAATAATACTTTCGGCGTGACGTCCATCCGGTAATAGCATAGGCAAGTACCCCATATTATACCTTAAGTACCTATATGGACTTCTCATCGCATGCACTCCGCTGATCTGGTAAGGCATCTCCAAATGATTCGCGCCGGTATCGCAGCTGATAGACCCTGCAGTACTATTTCTTATCATTATCGGTACGGAACCCGCATCTCTTCCGCACACTCCCTGCACACGGGCGGTTTTCTTGCCTCGGTCTCCGGTAGCCACCCGACAGAGCCTCGACAGCTTCACATCGATAAACTTGCCCACTCATTTAGTGCAGAGTAGACTTGTCTCCATCCGGAACAAAGGGTCATCGTGGCTAGCAATGGTAGGCTGACCAGAAGTAAAATGATTCATAGTCCCGATATGGAAACATGAGAAGCGCGTGTAACTTGTTGTTGTTAAGTTTATACGTCCGCGAATTACAGACGGACCCCTCGAGGGATAATTGCTCAATGGAGTGGTATCAAAATATGCTCTCTAGACAAACACACACATCACCCATACCGACTAGGTGCGCTAAACCGTGTAGTAAACCAATCATCCCTGGGCCGTCCCATCTTGTTGTGTTCACATAACACCTCTCTGATTCATGTGAGCCTGTTGGAACTGCTTTAACATCGTCACTACCCCAGGCCCATCGTCCTCTGCGTTTGCGCCGCTGCTTTCTCTGCTCAATCCTTTATTGGGCGAGCCTTCCCAAGTCGATTCGCCTAAGCGAGCAACGCTGTCCTCGATGTCGCCGTCATCGGTGTAATTCGTCGTCTGTCGGTGGAGCATGCCTCGGCCTCCGACTCCGCCCTCGACTGACTCTTCGATAATATCTCTATCATCATGATATAGTCCTCGTTGTGGACGCGATCGTGGGGGCGTTCGTCCGGCCACCATGGAAGACGAGGGTTGGTTATGCGGATCCAGTAACATTGATGCCATCGGAGACGGCGCTACAGCCGGCCCGAACCTAGGTGTCCTCCCAGGATGTTGAGAGCCGAGAGGTGCCCGAGTTCTTGGTGCTTCATTGCGCCCCATGCGGGACGTTCGCATGTCCGCAGCCAATGTCGGCGAAGTTAGACCCGGGAACGCAGGAGGCGGGTGAAACTGGTGTCTTCCAGCCGGTCCAAGCGGATGACCGCCTGGTAGTCCACTTCGGGGGTTGTAGACATAGTTGTCCAAGAATCCGTGCATCGACGCCTGCATCTTGCCATGCTTTGTGGCGTAATAATCCTCGCGAGCATCAGGGGCATTGTTATGCTGGGGGCGCGTGCCTCGTGCATCTCTCTGGAAATCAAAAACGGCGAATGAGCACACGTAACCAAGCCCATCGACATGGATTGTGAATTCACGGAAGAAATCCACGATCTGGTCACTGCATTTAGGCAGAGCGAAAAGGAGTATAAGAGGTGTCACCATAATCCCGAGAAGCTCCTCAAGAAAGATGGCGATCCTAGGTTTGTAGAGTTCGGAAAATTCCGTCTTGACGTCGAAGCTATGTAGTCGACCTTTCCATTGGTCCGGTTCGTAGTGTGTGTACTCGATGACACTTTTCATCGCGTACTCGGGATCAAAGACATCGTTTTCCTCTGAAATCATGCCTCTGGACACCGCCCAAATAGTTGTCAAGATGGCAACGAATGCAAAGGCATTCATCCCAGGGAAGATTTCAAAGTCGACAAACATCTCTGGATCTGAAAAGCCGACGATCGCGATAACGGCTATTAAGGCGCCCGCAATGAATTGGACGGTCCGGGCAGCTGACTCGGTTTTCTTCTTAGGAAATTGGTCGATATAGTGTTTAGCGTAGGGATATGACATATTCAGGCGTTCCTCAAACAGATGTGGCAGCTCATTGAACTCTCGGAACTTCCATCTCGCGAGAGGAGTGTATTGCCGAGCTCCGATAGAGGAGGTATTGGTTTTAAACTCCTACCAACGCATTAGCGACTATGTATGTCCTCGATCGTACAATTTGCTTACATTGTAGTATGTGAAGATGAAGTCAATCACCAAGCCACCAGTCACGAATAGAACGAAGATAGAGTTCATTAAAGCCGCAAAAATGAACCTTGTCTGCATCTCTCGACTGAGTTGGCCACGGTGGTCAGATTTGAGTACGCGTTGGTGAACTTGACCGCTTTCATTGAAGATGAGGTCCAACACCCCAAACTGCACGGTCCATTCCAGCGACTTCGAAAAGAGCTGCCGGTTTTTTAGGAAAGGGATAGGCGCGGTGAGATTGAGAATGTCCTTATTGAAGAGCGCAATGATGTAATTTTCGCGTCTCATTAACCTATTTGCTATGTCGTGGGCGTCTAATCGCTCCTTGGATTGGCTTGCTACATGAGAGCCGAGTTGTTTAGAAAGAAATTTTCGCTGAGAGGGCGTGATATTGGTTGCCGTCTTCACATTTTGATCCCGGAGACTAGTGATTTTAGAGACAACATCTTGCCATGAGACGGTCTGCATGTCCTCCTCGGGAATCTCGAGGAGGTATATGTAAAAGTCACGGATATGCATGAGCCGTGGCATATCCAGGATCCACTGGATCGACTTCCACACGAAGTAGAAGCTACAGATCCAGAGGCTCAGATTCCAGAGACCCCACATATGTCTGGTGCACTGAGGTATGAGGATCTGAGACAGGCTCTTGCTCTGCCTAATCTTGCTGTAGTCTATGCATTGGGACAGAAGCGTGAGCAGACTTGCAAGGAAGAATACCTTTCTGCCTAAGGTCAGTATCTCTGTTCAGCAAAACAATCGGCTTCCGGAGACATACAACAGATGTAAAATCCTATCCAGCACGATGCACCACAGACCAGCGCCTAAGTAATAGTCGTATACATCCCGAATGAAGACATCAAGGTTAGAGACGTTAGCCCACCTAAACATGGCCTTATCCTTGGGACTTGCAGCAAAACCAGGTCTTCTGGTGGGCAGACCGGCGTAGTCTTGGCCCGGCATGGGACCCTGTTCATCATCCTGATGCAACCTCTGGTGTGCTTGCGCAGTCTCCCACTGCGCCTGTATTCTCCTCCGGTTGGGCTGCCCGTGGCTGCCTGGACGACGCGCGTGTTGAGGACTCGATGCCGGCGCCTTGCCTTTGGAGCCACCCCTGCTCGGGCCCTCGACTAGCAATGATGCGGGGACGTCGTTATCGCCGTCATCTTCATTCGGAAGCCACCGTGATTCCGAACGCTGCCCATGTATCGAGGGAACACGAGCGCGCGCGCCCCTAGCGGGTTCGACGGGACTCCGGGTAGAGATGCGGCTATCGTCGAGGCCATCGTCGAGGCCATTGTCCAGGTCGTCGTCACGGAAGTCGTGGGCCAGATTCTCCTCGTCCAGGTCCGAGGCTGGGCGGTGGTGGTCGAGGTCGGGATCGTCTCGTAGCTGCTGGTAGAAGGGTCGGTGTTCCTTGTTGGGCACAAGGCGTGAGAAGAGGTCGCCGGGCATCGTGTTAGTGAGCGTTATGGCGGCCGACTGGCGTCCCTGATTTGTGCTTCGCAGTGCTACGATCAACGTGCATTCGAGAGCATGGCTAGTTAGCGAAGCAGTGGCGGCAAAGAGCGCGGTGTGCCTTCAGACGAGGAACACCAAGAGAGTCGTTTCAGGACCAGGTCAGATGAAGTCGTTGTGTTGGTATGTTATACAATAAATGAATGACGTGAGCTGGCCCGGTTTAAGACGAGGATGTCTCTACTACTTCTGGTTCGAATACAAGAACTTCAAACACGGCAAGAACAAGGAACTATCGAAAGGAAGCGAGGAGGTAATAACACAAACTACAGGTCATCAGCTGTGAGTCTAAGTCGGTCATCTGAACCTTGGTAGCTCATCCGACATGCGAATGCCGTTGCCTGTTCCCCCAGATGTAGTAGGGACGCGCCGGCACCTTATCGGTATCGGAACCCGTGCCCACGGTGAAGTCATCTGGACCACATTCACGAAAGTGGGCCTTGGAGAAGTACCTGTGTACTGTACTGTACTTTGGGCATTCGAGCCAATAGTCAGTCGCATCAGCCGTCAGCAGTTGGTGGTACATAGTCACTTGCCATTGTCCTATCATTGAAGCCTCAACCAGAATGAGATTGCATACATGAGATGGATTCCGATGGAAACTTGTTAGTTTTGTCCTGCAATTAGTACACGTAAGTCCAGGTATATGCCTGTACAACACTACATTATGTGATATCTTGGGCTGGGATCACAACAGTGGAAGAAACCTATTCAAATCGCACCATGGCCTCCAATGGCCCAGGGCTTCTCCAGCTCCCGCCTCGTGATGCTGCATCGTCGGGCCCCTTATCTCCTGGCATGTCCCCAGGCTCAGGCCAAATCAACAGGACAAACCCGATATCATCTAAAATTACCTCGGTGCTCTCAACCTCATATGCAGACTCGGAGTTTCGTGAAGCCTTGGCACTCCTAGACGCTCGGGGTATAAGCAACAGCGCCGAGACGAGAAGACAGCTCCGTCTGGATATCCAGAAGGAAGTCATTGACAGCAATGGCCAGATCATCGGCGAGTTTGGTCGGGTAGCAGATGTGAGTTGGTACCGCCATCCGTCTCACGAGGGGTACCTACGGTGATGAACTGATGCAACTGCGAGCAGCAATTACGACGAATTGGTGCCACCGTTGACAAGCTCAATAGAAGCTACCAAGAGATGAAGAGCCATGTAGCGGCGTCCCATGAGGCGACGGCAGCCACAATAGAAGAGGCATCCTCTTTAATGACGCAGAAAAAGAATGTAGAAACGAAGCAGCAACTACTGAAAGCCTTTCGGGAGCATTTCGTGCTTACCGACGATGAAGTGGCGTCTCTCACCCTGACTTCGGAACCCGTAGACGACCAATTCTTCGCAGTGCTAGCCAAGGCAAAGCGGATACGCAAGGACTGCGAGGCCCTTCTCGGCTTCGAAAACCAGACTCTGGGCCTCGAGATCATGGACCAGACGTCAAAGCACTTAAACCAGGCCTTCCAAAAGCTGTACCGCTGGATTCAGAAAGAGTTTAAGACTCTTAACCTCGAAAACCCACAGATCCACTCCTCCGTGCGTCGAGCGATACGGGTCCTAGCCGAGCGACCTTCACTCTTCCAGAGTTGTCTGGACTTCTTCGCCGAGGCCCGCGAACAGGTCCTCTCAGATTCATTCTATCTAGCGCTAACGGGCATGTCCGCATCCGGTGCCAAGGATCACGCCGTCAAGCCCATCGAGCTCGCTGCACACGATCCCTTGCGCTACGTGGGCGACATGCTCGCGTGGGCACACTCTGCCACAGTCAGCGAGCGCGAGGCCCTCGAGGCCCTCTTCGTCGCCGATGCCAACGAGATCGCCAAGGGCATGCAAGAGGGGCGGGAGAACGAGCTATGGCGTTTCGTGACCGACGAAGGCGACGAGGGCCCGCCCGAGTTCGATGCCGTGAAGGCGCTTAACGAGCTCGTCGATCGAGATATATCGGGCGCGGCTCGGATCCTGCGCCAGCGCATCGAACAGGTGATACAAGCCAACGAGGATACGATTCTCGCATACAAGCTCGCGAACTTGCTCGGCTTTTACAAGTTCACTTTCTCGCGGTTATTGGGCGGTGACACCACGGACGCGGTCTTGCTACAGTCAATGACCCATCTTGAATCCGAGGCGCTGCGCCAGTTCCGCGCGCTCATGCGCGACCACATCGCCACGCTGCAAGGCGAATTCCAGCACACCCCCGCAGACCTCGCGCCACCGGACTTCTTGCAGGACGCGCTCAAGCAGCTGTCGGCTATCATGCAGACGTACGAGACTTCTCTCGCCTCGTCTACGTTCAAGTCCGCCTCCAAACGCGATAAGGGCGAGGAATCAGACGAGGAAGAAGACGACGACGACGATGAATTCCAGCCCATCCTCGCCGAATCCTTCGATCCATTCCTAGCAGGCTGCAAGAACATGGCGGGCAGGATCCGCGCGCCCTCCGACTCCATCTTTTTCCTCAACTGCCTCCTCGCCGCACAATCCACTCTCCAACCATACTCACACTTCACCTCGCACAGTCTAGCACGGCTACGCGCCGCGGCATCGGAGCACACCTCCAAGCTCGCGGACTCGCAATTCGACTTCCTCGTCTCGGAGTCTTCTTTAGCGCCCTTGCTCTCGGCCCTGAGCCCGCTACGCGCCGAGTCCAAGGCGGACGTCGAGAAGGTCGCGACCCTAGAGCCGACGCAGCCTGAGGCCCTCGTGACCGCGAGCCAGGGCCTCGATGACTTCCTGCCGTCCGCCATCATAGACGCGCTGGAGAACCTCAAACACCTTCAGGACGCACGGCTCGCGCGCGCCGTCACCGAGGAGGCTGCCGAACGGTTCTGCACCGGCTTTGAGCATGTCGAGGAACTACTCATGCTCGCTGACGAGTTGGGGGAGCAGCGGGGTGATTATGGAAAGGAAGGTGACGCGGGCGAGAAGCCGAGCTTGCGGGCCTTATTCCCAAGGACGACGGGCGAAATTAGGGTGTTGTTGTCGTGATGAGAATAGTCGATAGCGCCGTTACTTATAGCGAAGTACTATAGGTTTCTAGACAGAATTGAAGACATACGCTGTCAATATCAACAAAATAACATTCAGAACACCACATTCCATCCGGGCAGTTTACCAAGCGTGACATTTTAATGTGATATGAGAGGAAGTTTGCACACGACGGTATCATGCGAGACCAGCATAGAGTTTGCGTATATTCACTACAATCCACCGTCTCTTGAAGTAGGCCCTCGTCTAAGCAAAGACATTCCATCCTCTAATACCACCCATGATAAAGCTTGACTCAGAGCAAGCTGCTCAGGAGTAAGGCCTGCCAGGCAAATTAAATACACCAGGTTGAAACGTGTATCCTGCATGTACGATTATATACACGTACAACCCCCCATGCCAGGCCAAGATCTATTCATGTCCCCTTTCCCTTCCCTTCCGTGTTCCAGAATAATGCTACCCCATCCTTCACTGTATGCATAGTCCTTCAAAATGCAGTTCCCTCCCTCTCGTTTGTGAGCGCCCAGGCCATGCTACTTTACTTCGGGCGTGTCGCCCCGCGGCCTCTTGACGGGCCAGTCATCGCGGCTCAGCCGCCTGGGTCTCTTCCCCGCGGGCTCGCCGACGCCGACGTGCTCGAGCTTGGCCAGCGCCGCCACGAGACGCCGGCGGGCGGCGATCTCGCGCGCGCTGCTGTCCGCGTCGGAGCGGTAGAACTGTCTCACGATGGACGCCGTGGCGTGGTAGCACTCGTAGAGCAGGATCCGCGTCGGGGCGTTGTCTGGATCTTCTATGATGTCCTCGTCGACGTCGTCACTACTACTGCTGCTGCTGCTGCTGCTCTTCTCGTCCTCTTCCTCTTCCTTCTTGGTTACGCCGGGTTCGTCGTGCGGTTGCCGCCGAAACCCCTGCTCGAACTCGGGGGTGGCGTGCGAGAAGACGGTCGCAAATAGGGGGTCGCCGAATATGCTGTTGCTCCAGTCTCGCAGCCCCGTGACCTCGACGGTCGACGAGTCGCCGTCGGTTAAGGCTCCGCCGGACGGCTCACCGGGCTCCAATTTGACTTTCTGGTTCCGTTTCGGTGATTCGGCTTCTTCTTGTTCTCGTTCCTTGGCTACCCCTTTCGGCCTCCATACGAGCACGACGTCATCTTCACCAGCGTCACATACTACTAGCCGAGGAGTTGTGACGGCGTCTAACAAGTGGCCAAATTTGTGGAAGGTCGCCCTAACTAACTCGTAAGTCATCGTTACTGCCAGGTCTTCTCCATCCCTGAGGATGCCTTCGAGAAGTAAGTGGAATGTTTTCCTCCAACTGTCGGTACCGTCAAAGTCCATGTTGGTGTCCCGAGTTGTTCTCTGCATATCTCCGGGGGTGTGTGGTTGCCCGAGCACCGTTACTGGCGGTCCAAATTTCCCGTTTGGCGACGTGATATTGGCGATGCGTCGCATCAAGTGGCCCTTTTGGAAGTTAACGGATTTCCGTTCTGCAGGAGTCAGAATCTCTCCCAGACTAGATATAGTATCTCCAAGTGTCGGTTCCAATAAACTAAAAGCCGGACCAGTCCCTGATGAGGTTGGGGAATGTGTGATCAGATTTGGCAGGAAACGGACTAGCTGGTTCCCATGAGCGGATAGTACACTCGAAGCAGTCCATCGTCTCGGCGAACTCTCCTCTTGGGAACGTTTCCCAGCGCTCCTTTGGTTGAGAGGTCGAGCGCCCTTACTTTGCTGGCAGAAATCATCTAGCAGCCAACCAACTACAGCTGCTTCTGACTGTAACAGCCATTGCTCAGAGCGAAGCAACCTCGAAGACGGTGGTGGCAAGTTCAATAGCAAGGCCCTCTCGTCGGCGAGCTGGACCTTGAAAGTTCTCAAGAGTCGTTTTGTAGGTATTGTAGATATAGCCTCAATTCTTGTGTTGGGTATGGCGCTCTCTATGATTGCCCGAACTGAATCGGACGGACGAGGTCGGGTCATTGGTGTGACAGAGGACGAACAAATCGGTTGTGTAACGAAGGATGTATTATTGTGAGTATGTGGTCGGAGCCGTCTTGTGGGACATGGCACGCCGGCTGCAGTCCTTTTTGACTGAGGCGTTTTGGAGATGGTACGGGTAGACTGGGCAGCATGGAAAGATAAAAAGGCAAAAGGGGGGGTTGCGTTGATACCACAGGGATCCGTAGGAGTTACCGGTTCTGTCCTTAAACTTGGTCCCATGATTTGCATGTCTGCTCACGTCGTTTTATGATATAGGCGGAGAATGGAACGTAAGCTCCGCAAATAAGTGAGATTCGGATGACCAGACCGTTAGCCTGGGGAGAGATCAGGGTTGGCGAACTTTGGCCCGTTTTGTTGCAGTGGCAAGGAGCTACGCTTTGCCGACAAATGAGCCCCCAAATTCTCAAAAATAACGAGACGACAGGCCCAGAAATAGCAGATATGACAGTACGCGTCAGAGCCGTTTGAGGCAATCGACTGGCAGACCCAAATGCAGGAATGGGTATAGGATCAGCAAGTGAATGCGTTATGAATGCTCTCGGCCAGTTACCCTGTTCATTTAGAAGGATAGTTAATACTAAAACACCTAATACGCAAACAACCAGGTAGACTGGATGACTGGCGAAATTCGAAAGACAGACAGGAATCGCTAGATTACATGCTATCACTGGCAAGTTAAAAGAGAGTTGCTGCTGAGCTTGATGAATTTGTATCTTTCAACATAGGGCAAAAAGGCTGCCACAGAGTCGCTTGTTCGACGAATAAGACTCGACGACGTGACGACTAGAGACTGACTGGCTGGCGGAACAAACACCAGCTCCCTAAGCTAGATTTATTATGGAGGCCAAGCTTCTTTGACAACTCATCCGTCCATGCACACATTCGCTCGCTTATTTACGAGAACGTGAGATGGCGAGAAGGCTAGGCGTTTTAGCCACGATGGGTTCGAGCGGCGTCCATGTAAGGGAGTTATCGGGAGAGGTCCGGCTCAACAGTACGGCAAAGGGGGCGTTTGGGTGGCAGGCTTCACAGACACGATAGCATGGGAACAGCGAACCGGCCGGATGGCGCGATTCACAGAAGCGAGTGAGCCCAGCTCCTAATTGACGAGCCACAACCCAGCCTAGTTGCGGTGAGATAGGTAATCACATCAATGGCATAAATTACAGTCTCGCCAAGACGCTTTAGGCAGAGTTCTGGAAACCAATTTCAGTGGAACCAGTGGGCTGGAACGATGCGGCACGCCATTGCTGAGCTAAAGCTCTCAGCGACCCTCGCTCAGTCAGGGCTGTTCATCAGCTGGTCCAAAGGCGGGCTGGCCTTTGACCGTGTTTGTGTAGCTACTACAGTACATGTGGGAGCGTGGATGGGTAATGTCTATACATAGTAGAATTGCAAGTGAGTTAGGGCAGGTTAGTTACGCGTTAGTTCAATTACCGACATGGCAATCCCCGTTCGGGAGGACGGACGGTAGTGCAGTCGTGATGATAGATTATTACGAGGCGGACGGCCTAAACAGCCGAGTGGGTTAACCATTGGATCGAGTGAAGCGAGGTTGCATGACCCAGGACACCAGAGCAAGCATGTCGGTCAGCGCGCGGCAGTATGACAGCTGTCGAGGGAAACTGGAAACCCCGTACTCGACAGTAAGTGAACACAAGATAGTTAGTGTAGATACTGTGGTATTTGGTGTTAGAAAGGCACTATCATCCCATGCCCAACGTCAAACGGCAGAGGACAGACAGGGGAGAGCAAGGGGGAAAACCTAGGGTTCACGATCGACAAGCAACACCCGAATATGCACCCAGCAAATCTTGTTTCCGGGGTCGGGACCGAGTTCCAGGTTTGTCTGGCGACAGAGACATTGTGGCTCCGTACCTGAAAATGTAAGAACCATAGTAGGATTCCGGCTGATGTACACTACTGCTGTACTAACAGAATGTCGGAAGATAGGTACTGTGACTGAAAGGGGTACCTTGCAGGCTAATTTGGCGGTTTTCGAGCTAGAAAGGGTACATGTACGATTAATCAACCTCACGAAACTACATGTAGTAAAGCATAGCGACGAACGACGCCAATGTGAGATTGTTTGTCGTATATACATATACGTATATGGAGCGATGTGAAGTATAAGCTGACTATCATGGCAAAGAGGAGCCGGGGTTGAGATCGAGGTTGCATCGAGAAGCGAGCCGGGGAATTTATGATTGGCGCACGGTAAGCGAAACTGTCCCAATTAGGAACAGCTTTCCGAGAGCGTTAGAATTTGCCAAGAGAGCCGGACAAGGCGACGAGGAGACGAGGCGTGCACTATGCCGTCTTCGGCATGTAGTGGGGATGCGGCGTGTCACGCTAGGTGCGGGTGCTTACCTAATTCGGAACGGGTACCTAGGTAGGTGGTACCTAGTTACACTGCTAGCGGTAACGTAGGGGATTTCAATGGATACAGCCAAAGAACTTCTAGTTCATCTTATACAGTACACTACTCTGACTTCTACCGGATGCTCGCCTCTCCGCCTGATATAATATGCCATGCCCCACGTCATATCATCACTGACCTATTTGACGATGTATGGTATTCGATGTAGTAATATGACATATCTACAGTTATTTAGCGCGCATTAGGTAGAGTATACGTAGAGAGAGAATTGGGCGGTTATAACGCGGACACGAAAGCAACTTATGGATGCTACCTTAGCCTACCTACTTATACATTCTCTACAGTACATATAGTATATGTACAGTAGGTAGTGTAACGTGGCAGCTGGCCCCATATTTCCCGCTTGTGCTAAGTCCCCATCCCATCCTCGAGAGTTCGCAGTTTATGTTCAAAAACTGAACCTTGAACTACACTTGAGCCGGCTGGCGAAAGAAATTTAGAAGGATTGCCAATCTTATATCAAGACACCGGACCTGATCATTATTTCACATGATGCAGTGTGTACCACAAGTGTATAGCAGCATACCTAAAAGCTCATGCTGTATTACCCAGTACGCATAGATACACCCTCATTCTATTGCTTCATGGCTATCAAGAATGAAATGAACAACTCTTACCAAAGTCGGAGCCCGGAAAAGAAAGCCTTGTTGTTGTTGTGCGTCGAACAGAAGTATATCTCCGGGCCAGCAAAAACGGCGTGGCGTCTCACGGCACGAGTGGGTCGCCGTACAACGCTACCAATATCCGTTGATGGCGACCCGCACTCCATGCCCATGCCTACTACTTTATGTGCGTACGTATACTGCAGGTAAGTGAGCAGCACATAGAATAGGTATTACGGACCTATAAGATGCTGGCCAAAGCGATACTCGAATCGGTGTGATTCAATCACGCCCGCAGGAACGAATATACGTGATATATTGAACACCGATGACAATCGCCGAGATGGTTGCTCTCGCTTGGTACTGTTTCTACCTACGTCGATGAGCAATTTGAGAAAAGGCCGCTTTTTCAAACATGACAACTCTCTGTATCATGATTTGCACCCAGAACAGCCAATCGAATGTCTCCCGTAGCGACGACTACCGTGGCCTTCCTACGCACTACTACCCCCCTACCTCGGGTCCGGCTTACGTCTCGTTAAATTTATCGCAATAGGGCTTAGTGCTGCTCAATACCGTTACATCTTGAGCCTCATGATTCGTGCTTCCTGCAGTAAGGGGGCGCCTGCAATGGAACGGCGGCTTTTCAGACCCCCGCCACACTTACTTACATATCCATACATACCCTCCATGTATTGCGATGGCAGCACCATCGCCGACCGAGACCACGACTCCGACCATCTTCCCGACCAGCCAGTAAAACAGCCGAAGTATAAAACATAGGTGTCGATCTCTTGGTAAATTAGATTAGAAACCCTAGGCACTATTGGGATTAGGGCGAGTCTGGATCATTCGCCTGTTAACATTTGTTTGGGATGGCTTGTCACAATGAATAACTCTCACTTTATGTGAGCAGAGCTATTTGTCAGCTGAATCTTTGCAATTTTCGCCGTAGACGAACCCATGGTTAAATTTTGGGGTAAAACTTAGTTGCGGCGTTATTGTTGCAATGTCATTGAATTTTGTGGTGTAGGCTATTAAAGCATCTTGTGACGATTTACTTTATGTATTCCTGCCCCATAAACTCTCCTTGCCCTCGCAATCTTTTGTGTGTATACACCTACAGGTACAGTTGATGGCCTAGTACTAGATATACACAAACGATGGAGACCCACCATGGGTTCCTTGGTCGTGTCGCCGGGTAGCTATATTCTAGAATTTCCATATAAGTTCGGATTAAAACATAGGAGGGAGCACGAGATGCTTGCGTGATACGATCGACTTGTGATCAATGCCAAGACCACGACAAGCGAGTATATTTACAATAACGGCCGTCCCCGTGTGGATTTTCACTTTTTTTAATGGAATACTGACGTGCATTACGACAGATATCACAAGGGGGGTAAATTTTTGCCGCTTTAGACCCGAACGGCGAGGGAAACTGTGGCATCACATCGTTAGGTCAACGACTAATCAAGGATTGAACACTTAGCAAGAAAGACGCCGAACGTTCGCCATCTTCTACTACCATATAAGTTATAAATAACGACAATAACACCGGTTCTATACACCACACTCGGTAGCTGGGCTTTATCTGGAATCGGGCCTTCAAAGTTCATGGGGGGTTTTCCGACGTGGAGACCAAAGTACCGGCGTCAAAGCTCCACTCTCGCTTCCTACGGACGAACAGAATCGACTGATGATAGGTACAGAAACGACTCGAACGTAAGACCCCAGCTCCTGAGCTAAGGCAATGGAAGAAGCCCGAAATTCGGGCAAACGATCCTCCTCGGGGTTTATGACGATAGCAGCTTTCTCAAATTCCACGTTAACCAAACAACGGCCCGTGTAATTATCATTGTTCAATTTTATCACCGATGGCCATACATTACCGTATGTCATCTTGTTGGGGAAGGGAGAGGGGGGACAACACAAATATTTATCCCGCTCGCCTGTTCCTCTTGATTCGACATCCAATGCATGATATAACGGCTGAGTTCTTCATTAAACATTTCAATCCACTTCCATAGCTTAAGAACACCGGACTTTGCATTTCTCATGCATACATGTGGTCGGTAGAGGACGAGATTATGCCACCGTTTATCTCGCTAAGGTGTACAACTCTCAAGAGTTCGATGGAATAAGCCGCATCAATCTTCTGATATTGTCGTTGGTGTTTTCTTTTTCTCTCACGGAGATAATGCTCCCAAACCACGTAGGTAAGTTAGGAGACATTGCTCACCAAGTTGACTTTACGATGCCAGAGCATTAAAATCTCACTGCTGCAGTACCTACACCATACCTGTACCCCGGACTCTCAAGCGCAACCCCGTAGCCTCTTTCGGACTATCTAAACAGCCACGCTGAAAACAAACTGTAATAGACTATAGCTTGTGGCTCTCTAGCTTTTCCTTCGGTATGCGAGAACGAAATTTGAGGACTTTTAAAAGTGTCGATTTCTTAGCCTTCGTCATGCCTAATGATATGTCGTTTGCGCACGTCCGTTCAAGACAGCGAGAAGAAACGAAAATTTGGCTACGTACATAGAAGTACCATGCGGACTACTTATGCACTCTCGTTTTCCAGCGGCAGGCTTCCACTTCCCGCCCGTTGATGCCCTGCAAACATACCGCTTGTCTTCTCTCGTGTGAATTGTAGTGCTTGATGATCGTGTATTGGTGTGGTCCTTTTTTGTTTAATACCATCAGGATATGTTATTCATTGCGGGCGTCCTATTCCTGTAGTCACCCATACCCATGAGCACATCTACGCCCCAGCAGAGCGGCTTACGCGTGCGCGTTCTACGCTTACAGATACTGTAGAGCACTAATCCAGAGCGTCTGTCATATTTTACTACTCGCGGTTAGTCGATAGTGTACTTGGATATTGTAGATTTATTTGTGGACTTCCAGGCTAGTATCATGCATGAGTCTCCGGGATTTCAAATCTGGTGATTCTACGCGACAACAGTGCTATGATAGCCAGGAGAACAAGGATCATGAGTGAAGAAGCAGACCGTCCCAGCAATCTGGAAATAAAATACAGCGCAAGACATAATAGTGGCGTGTTTGGAAGGAAATTCTTACCTCAAAAGGAGTTCTGGGTTATAGCAAGCGAGAAACGATATCATGGTGCCTTGTGTTGTCTCTATCATCTGACTAGGCTGGTGGTCAAAATTCTTTAGGAATCCCGGGGTCTATAGTGATAGACATGGCATTATTGGGTAATTAAGGTGATGTCCCTTGTCGTTTGTATGAGATGTATCGTACTAATGTTAATATATTTGTTTCGATGCCACTTGTGACGTTCCGTGTGTCACGGAATAGAACTGCAGCGCTATACTACAACACTACCAAAAGATGGAGCGTTGTCAAGTCGGAGATCTGACTGTCTGCAGGTGTTTATATACGTACTGTGACACCGTGGTCTATAACAGAGGTGGAATCGTTTATCTTGGACGGGTACATCTCGCTAAAAAAGAATGTCTGCTACGCTCTCAACGGTAAGGCATACATAAGCGACTGCAGAAGTCAAAGCCACCACATTGATAATCTTCTACGTTTGGTACAGTAACGGAGTAGTGCTATCAATTAAAAGGTATAATATTGTTTATTGCTTGCACTGGCCGTTAACTAGACGCGGATGGTCATCTATGAAAGGCGTCACTTCGTCCTTTTCCGATCTACCCCTTAGATGGTGACCCTATTCTTCATTTTTGCCTTCTCTCTTAGAATTAAAGTGGTAACTGGACCAATTTCTCGCTCATTGATCCGCTATTCCGTGAAGGATGGAATATTTACTTTTATGAATCTCAAATAGTTACGAAATAATTCTTGGTTTAACCCACTGCTACGATTGGCAGCTCGACAGGTCCATAGAAGTACACAAGCAATATCTTGGGTTTTCTTGCTTGCTTAAAAGGTTATGTACTACGTAATGTTGATATCTGCGTCCAGGTATACTAGACTACTCTCAACGTGGCGGAGGCGGGGGGCGGAGGGGGAGCGGGGAGGGGCGAGGCGACGGGGGGGGATTGGTGGAG